>VXBC01010658.1:815445-967869 GCA_013399945.1 Ploceus nigricollis
TTTTTCTTTTTTTTTTTTTTCAAAAGAGGGCAGGCCGTTCCCTGAATCCCAATGAGTTAAGTCAGTCACTTTCCTTCACATGCATCACAGCCTACTTAGAGCTGCAGGCACAAAAGAGCATTTAGCTGCCTCCAATTTGTGTACAAGGCCTGGCCTTATTCTTTCTTATTTATTTATTTTAAAAATATATTTAAATAGTGTATTTCACTTAGTATAAAAATACCACGTCCCCAACTTTGACGACTGAACCACTAATTGTAACCTTTTAAATAAATTCTTGAACTTGTATGCATACTTAGCTGGTCTGAAGGGGCATCACAAGAAATTGATGCACAGTATTTCTCATCTGTACAGACCCACACCCTGCTTTCTGTAAAGGTCAGATCTATACAATCCACAATTACTTTCCAATGAAGTCTTATATCAACAAAACCTCCTTGAAAGGATTACAGGCCTCTAAAAATAAAGCTTTAATCTTAGATATACACGGCGGCATATTCCATTTCAATCAAATATGAGAGATTGTTTCAAAAAATGACCGCACACACAAACGTGTGTTTTCATGCAGGGTTACCTTTTCCAGGTGGACAGAGATAAGCATAAACAAGGTTGTACTCATTCCACATTTCATCGCCTATTTTATGTTTATTCTTTCTTCTAGCGGATGCAGGAACATCCATTCATGTATGTGTGTGTATCCCTCTCTCTCTCTATATATATATATATAAATATATACAACTACATATTTGTGTATGGCGGTGTGGCTCCCCCCCAAAACCCAGGGGGGTGTTTGCCGCGGGGACANNNGAGGCAAATGAAACACCAAAGCGACCCAGCGGTGGCCCTTGCCGCTGCGGAGCCACAGAGAGAAGAAAGGCCGGTCTGCGCCGGGGGCTGGCGGGCACTGCCCTGCCCAGGGCCGCCCCCATCACCCCACGGCACCGCCCGGCGTGCCCTGGAGGACAGCAGGGTGCTGCGGGGTGGCCAGAGCCACCCCGACATCTCTGTCACCTCAGGAGTTCTTGGCACTTTCTTTGCATGCTTGTCATCCCCTAATTCCAGCTGCACTTGCTCAAATGGGTGGTAATCCGACTCTAGAGGAGATTACGGAACCAGAGATAGCTGCATTTAGGATTACCAAAAGGAAATGAAGGAATCTAATCCACTCCCACCCCTTGCGTTGCTGGGTTTCAATAAGACCTTATACCACCTTTTAGGATTTTAAACAAATGAATTTGCTTGGAGAAGGGGACAGAAAGAGCCCAAGTGATGGAGAGTGTGTTTGCCCATTAAATGAACTGAATAGGGGAGGATAAGGTGAATTGCAAAAACAGCCAGGGCCGATCTGCTTTTTTCTGCATCCCAATATGGGCCCTAGGCTTGTAGCTTCCTCAGTGCTCTCCTCAGGACCAGGGCAAGTTTAGGAAGCCACACTGGAAATCCATGTCAAAACTGCAAAATCAACCTAGTACTGACTTGAACTGCAATATGACACTCCCCCACCACATCACACACCTCAAAAGCCAAAACCCGACAGCATAATGTGAAGCTGTAAGTACGTTGTTTCCAGTCAATAAGAGTTCCAGTCAATCAGTAAACCATAGAACGTGCCTATCTTCAGAAGATTCTTTCTGCTCTATTTTGGTTGCAGAAAGCCAAGCAGAAAATAACTAGTGCTTGCTACAGTGATAAAAGTAATGTCCTCTTAGTTTTCCTAGTTTCACTTTCAACCAAAGAAACAGCATATACTTTTGTTTCCAAACATATAGGAAGTCTGCAATGAGAGAACTGAGCTACCCTAGTACTGAGACCTGGTCCTCCTTCTGTGGAAAAGCTATAAGAAGAGTAATACAGAATTAAAAACCAAACCAAATAAAAAAGAAATATCAAAAACCCCAACAAACAACACCACAGCAAATAGAAAACCTGTGAAATTTATAGAAGTTTTCTTTTTGTAATTTCAAATATGCCCTTTCATTTTCCCAGACGATTTTTACGTTCAAAGTGCTAGACTGACTACAACAAGCCTCTCAAAATAATATTTAATATGAATATGCTTAATTGTACTGATCTTCTTAGTATACTGATTATCCTCGGTGCGTTATCAAGGTAGTCTAAAATGCTCTTTGGTTGTAAGAAAAGAGCCTTAATAGGAGGGGGAAAATTGCTAGTCACCCCTGAGTAAGATTTTGTTTTGTAGAGTGCCTGTCATGGTCCTTTGCAATCCTGGAAGCAACGTGAATCAAAAGCCTCGGAAGAAGACTTACGTCGACAGAGGTTCCGTATATAGCAGGCGCTAATTATTAAAGCTCGTTCCCTTATTTAGGACTCTATTTTCCTTAGCAAGCCCATCATCCTGACACAACGCAGCTCAGGATGTTTGTTCAAAGCTTATGAAAATGTAACCCAACTCATTGCTAGAAGTTGTTGCTAATTAGTTGATAATAAACTTCTCCGTCCAGGACACAAAAGTCTTTCAGAAGTGCAAGGTGTTCTTTGTGATGCCCTCACAAGGGGAATTAGCATATCAATTCGGCAGGGGAACAATACCGCAGGGCGCTTGCCTTCCCTCCCTCCTCTCCTCCCCCCACTTCCCCCTTCCTAACGCTGATGCGGTGGGTATGAAAGTGAAAGGCCGGGGTCCCCTGCTCCGCACCGCCCCGGGCTGAGCCCGCCGTGCTCAGCGCACTTGTAGCCGCGTCCCGCTCCGGGCAGCAGCCGCCGGCTGCGCGGGGCTGGCGGACCACCGGGCAGCCCACCCCTCCGCACCGCTGGCTTTACGACCCCTCCTCTGTGGCTCTGACAAATGGAGATAGCTGGGGGTTTGCGAGCCCCCGCCCTGCCTCCCCCTCCCCTCGCCACCGATGAAAGGGTTTCAGCCTGAGAGCCTTTTGCAAATGGATGTTTTACAACGCCTCCCGCCCCCGCCAAGGTAATTCTGCTACCCAATATCCTTAATAAAGACTGTTGTTCCCCCTTCAGTTGTTAAAGGTTTCTCTGACAGACTGGTCTTTTCTTCCTCACCTCCAAAGGGTGGATTTCTAGACCTCCCTATTCAGGTGTAAACGCCGAGAGAAAGCAATGGTCCTGGTGAAAATGTTCAGCCAGTTATAGATTCAAATAACTGAGGGAGAAGAAATCCCATTCTTAGCAGTTTAGCAGAATTTTTTCCTATTGATTGCAACATTTGTCTGCTCTTAGAGCTTTTTTTTTTTGTTTGTTTGTTTTTTAATACATAATAAATTTACAAGAAGACACAAAACCTGCAAATGCAAGGCACAACCAAACACCCTAACTTAGCCACTTGGTGACGTGTAAGTGGATACCTCAGAAGAATGGAAATTCATGTATAGCAGGCCAGAGAAGGCAATTAAAAAAAACAAAAACTCTGCGATCTTGAGATGTCTGATCCCTCTAACTGTGCTCCTACCCAGAGGCTCAACAGATGCAAGAGTTATTTATCCACATGGTTAGAGAGCAAATAAATGCCTAGGTTGGAATGAGAAATGTGGTTTGGACCCTACAGGTAAATCAGAGCAAGTCTATGGAATGGCATGTGCCTTCCTTGGTGGCTGCGAATGAACTCTTTGTTTGGACTATGGGTAAAGGGCCAACCTTCGAGGAGATAAAAGCTATGCTTGCCTAATCAGGGCAGAAATAAAACAAGATATTTCAATCTTCTGCTTTTATTTAAGTTTTTTTTTTGAAAGAAGCAGCACTCTCCAGTTGGCTTCCACTCAAACAGAGACTGCTTCAATACAGTTATTTTTAGGAATAATATGATATGTAGTGTGCATTAGACCATAGTAATATGCTAAGAAATAAAAGAAAATAAACCTCTATTTTCCCCTTAAATCACTAGGGAAGCAATATCCCAGGAAAAATGTGTTGTGTAATTAAAAACAACAAAAAAAGCGCATTTATTAAGAGAAAATGTTTGTTTTCTTAGGTTTGTATGGAAAATCTTGAGCAATGAGAATAAAAACCCAGATCCTAGGAGTTTAGGGAAAGAAAACCTGTTAAGGACGGTTGTTTCCCCAAATGCAAAACATCAGGGAGGAATCTGAAGAGAGCTTTACTTTCTGTGCAAAATCTCCATTGTTGCTTGGCAAACAATGGGAGCTCTGGGCGACTGGAAGGCTGTGAGAATGAATAGGGAATCCGCAGGATGTGTGCGGGTCAGTGCTTGGGGTCTCTGTCCTAAAGCCCCTTTCTCAGCTTGCCACAATAAAGTAGCACAAGGTTTAGTCTTTCCTGGGTCACTGGCCATCTTCTATTATTCAACACTTCACAACAAAAAACACTTATTAATCAACGCTGACCAGAGGCCCCTTTTGAAACAAGAGAAGGGGAGAAAGAGAGGGGGGAGAGAGAGAGAAAAGAAGATTGAGAAACCCTGAACAGACCCTCCCAATACAAGAGCAACCATAGGCAGTTTCTCAACTGGCCAAAGAGATTTTTTTTTCTTTTTGCCACAACAAAGTTTCCAATCAGGTCAGAGAGGACTGGACTTTCCTCCCCTACCCCCACCCCTGTTTTCCCTCTCACTCTCTTTCCTTCTTGCTCTGAAGATGATGAAGACATTGTTTTGCAAGTAAGGATGGTTTTAGGTCAATTTGCCAAGGTCTGATCTTAGAAGTGTATCCTTGCTATACTGGAAGATAAGGCTGTTTCTCATCTGGGCCTCAGCTCTGGAGATGGCGTAGGAAAGAAGAGGTTTGCTTGTGGGGTGCTGCTCTTGTGCTTTAAGAGCTGATGGATGAGGTGTCAGGGCAGAAGTTGTGTGAGGACTTGGTTCAAAATGGTATGAGAGAGAGTCAAACGTTCCATTTATTGACTCTGCTGAGGGCAGTCATGGGCTTGTTGTGGTTGGTCCTGATTTTCTAGCAGTATACACTGCACAGGGCTAAATGGAGAGGGAAAAGGAGGGAAAAGGCTTTGGAGGGAAAAGGAACTAATAGATTTAAGATAAAAACTTTGTATTCCTCTGTGCAAAAAAGGACTCAAAGGCAGCAGTGAAAAGGAATCTTAAGGACCTAATACGTGATAATTTAATTTGCAGGGGGAGGTGTTTGTTTCTTTCTTTCTTCTTCTTTGTTACCTTCTGATAATTTTTTAGGATATTTAAATATTCTTAAATAAGTTGGTATTTCTAATGTAACGAAATGTGCATAGATTTTCACACAGCACACATTACAGTGTTCATGCCTCTTACCCCCACTGAAAATGATCCAAACAACTTTTTACAGAGAAGTTTTGTTTGTTGGCTTGAGCTATTTTTACATGGAGAACACAAATGAAAAAATGAAGTAGTTCAGACTTTGTTAATGGTACAGACACAGATGTACCTAAGAGAACAAAGCTATTTGTACTATTTTTTTTTAATTTAGCAAATGCATAGAGACAGCAAATATTGAATCCCCTGTGGATTACCTGAGAAAATGAAATTGTTCTCTCAAGAAAAAATTAGTCCACAAGAAAGGTAAAAACTTCCTTTTTTTTTTTTCTGACTAAATTGTGTGTGTGTTGTGTCATGGTGGGGGGGAGTTGTTTGTCTGAAGTCGATGTGGACATATTAGCTAGAGTGTATAATGAAATATTATAAACCTAAGGAGAAGCTGTTCCTTAAGCCTTCTGAATATCATACTTCATAGCGTGTAAGCTGTGACTAGTGCACCATAGAACTCCTCACTAAAGGGTTTTGTTAGTGGAAACTGAAATAAAGTGTTATTTGGAGGGCAGCCTCGGTGGTGCTTTACCAGAATTTGCATTGAAAACATTAGGCTGCAGCTCACAATTTGTTTGCAGGAAATGTGTTTTACTTAAGTTGAGTATTTTCTCTTTTCCCCTCAAATATTGCGTTGCTCAGATTTCGTGGAGCTTGATGTTCCAGCAATGGAGTAATCAAGTGTTACCTAAATTATTTAAAGCCTGGGATTAAAGGCCTTAGCTCTGAGTGCTGACAAGCTTTCAAATGTAGCCTGGGAAAAGTTTTGTATCCTTCCCTGTGTGTGTACACTTTGAAAATAATTTGGAAAAGTACAGTGAATTATTCTCAAAATGTATGCACAGAGAGAATGAATAATTCTTTTACAAGTTGCTCTCCAAAGGAATGAGTGACTATTAAAAATACAGCAGCAATATATACACAATAATATTGTGGCACCTGCAATGTTATTTTTAACAGATCAGTTTCTTTCATGGAGCTTGTTTAAAGGAGCTCTTTTATTTTAGAATTTTGGTTTGGTCTGAAACACAGAGAATGCATTAATTCAACTTATATGACCATTTTAAATGTTAAATTCCTGTATGTTTTGAGGCCTTACCTTTCATTTCTTACTCTTTAGGATTCTCAGAGGCTTGAAGCTTCTGTGTGCTGAAAATTAATCGTTTTAAAGTATGATTACCTTAAAATGTTATATAAAATACAGAGAAATGCATTTTTAAACAGCCAAATTTTATTTCCACCTGTATGTGGATTTTGTGAGCTATGTCTATATTTATTTGTGTTCTTCGTCATAGCTTTGTTTTGTGAATGGAAGGATTGTTGGTGTTAAACAGTTGTAGACAATTTATTTCTTCTTTTAGATAGTGTACAATTTCTGCTATACAGTAATGTAAAAGCAGATGCGTAGGTCTGCTATATTCTGAGATTTCATTGCATCACTGTGATATACTTTGGATGACATTCTTTAAAACTAATATGATTCACAGAAATGAGATTTTTCTAGTTTTTCAAAAATACAGCAATGAGAGCTACATTTTTGCAAAGATGTCATCATTAGTAGGTTGTTCTGTTCCATCAGAAGACATATATTAGAAATGTTACTATATAATGTTGGCTTCTCTTCTTACTAATGGCTGATTGTGTGAATAAGTCCCATTTAAATCAGTGAGACTATTCAAAGGCTGAGCTCCTACTCTACATGACAAAGGAAGTGACAAAATTTGGCCCACAGAATTGAATGGGACTATGGGAAGAACGAGATGGAGCTGGGAGTGAGGAAGGATCCTCAAATCTATCTGTAGTATAAAGCACCATTTTTACACAGTGCTTTAAAAACACTGACACTTCTGCACATATTACTTTGTAGCTTCAGCCAAGAGAGGCAAACAGAAGCCGCTGGGGATAAGTGAGGCATGTGAGGCTGGCAAGGATGGAAAGTGGAGAGTCTGGATTGCAGGCAGAAGTACAGGGTGAGGTGATGGAGATCAGAAGGGAGGGGACACCAGCACTTTGTCCATGGGACATATGTGCCAGGCTGATGGGCCAGTACAGAACTGGACAAGGGGTTAAGAGGTGAAATAAGCTTGAGACAGCTATGGTAAAGTATGTAGAACACAGAAGGTGTGTTTACCCAAGTTCTGTGATTTTAAAGTCTCGTATTTGCTTACTTTGATATTTTAAGGTAGAAAGATTTTTAAAATGCTGCCTCATCTCTACAGTATATCCTAGGTTAAAAATGACTGATTTTACAGTAACTGTTCCAGGTATCTACATGAATTTGGATGCTCTTGTAGTAAATTAAGCCAAATGCTAACCTGGTAATAAGAATCTGTCTGACATATCCTTGAAAAACTACACATTACACATTTGTTTTCACCTGTGTCACTATAGATTGATGAAGAAAAGACCTTGCATACATATTGTTGGGTTTTGAGTCTGCAGCTTGGACATGTGTAAATATCTCTGTGTTTATTTTAGTGAGTCTTCTCCTTGATATTGAATATCAACATTATATTCATTCATTAGAAATTGTGCTGTATTTGAATATAGGGAAAAATGACATGTGATTTACCTCCTAAGATATTTATTGTCCACTCTAGAAATTGTAGTGCTACTATGAAGGTGTTTCTGACAAAGAGAAGGGACAAATAATCAATTAAAACTGTGGCAGAAACATATAAGGCTGTATTAGGTATAAATGTTCTTTTAATTGAGAGCACAGAAAATGTAGATCTGTGTGGGATACCACAAAACCTGATGCATAGAGCCTCAATGCACTTTCACTCTTACCCACCCCACAGATTTTCCTCCTGTTCTGCACAACAACATTAGACATTTGTGGAGATTTTTTCCCATGTTTTAATAAAGGCATTTATTTCAAAGGCCTGTGGCATGTGGTTCCATCTAAGAGCAGGCTGATGACAGTCTACCTGCTGGAAGGTCTCAGCTCACTGTAGTTCAGGAGTTTGGGACCTGCAATCTCAGCAGCTGATGAGCTGAAAGCCAGCGGGAGGGGCAGCAGGGAATAAAGAGCTGAAGGTATTGGTCACTTTGAAAGTTGTCTTTATAACATTTTTTTTTTCTCTAAAGTGGAATCTGAGCAGTGAGGTGCTCACCAAAAATAAGTATTACTTATCTGGAGAATTCAAAACTAATGAGTCATTCTTTCCAAGCCTTTGATTATTTTTTTAATAATACATTTAGGGCTTGTTTGCCTGTTTTTGAGCCTGAGGCCCTAGTGCTTTCACACTTTTTATCTGCAAAGGCTGGAAATTTACTTTAAAAACAAGATTTGAGCTTCTCTTGCAGATATCTTGATTAGAGCAGCTGAGGCTTTATGAAACACTGGCTCATGGAAGTGAGAGAGCTAGCAGCATTAAGAAGCTAAGGAAAGGGCCTGACATTATTGTGAAGTCTTATAGCTCAGAGAGATCAAATAATTATTCAAAAGGCTTTAAAAAGTCTCTGTCATTCTGTGTATATGGGGGTTATTTGTGTAGGGGGGTGAGTTTGTTCACAGATCCTCAGTAAAGGACTGTGGAAATGTGGGGAGGAGATGCCAGTGAGAATGAAGTTGGTTGCTGACGTGTTGGGGGTGAGGCTGTGTATGGATGAGCATCACAGAGGAGTGCAGGGGTAGAGGTAGTAACTCCTTGTAGAGGCAGGAGCAAGGGTCTGGGAGGTAAGCTACAGCTGGTTCACTCGATGGCTAGTTGCTTTAGCACAGAAATATTGATAAGCTATGCAGCAAAAATTCAGCTTGCTGCAGGTAAGAACTGCTTCAGCTTGGCTGCAAACACTTGAACTCCATGCCAGGTTGAAATTGCTCAAGTATGTCTTTCATGGCAATTTTTTCTTTTTTTTTTTATGGTAGATATCATAGTTCTGGTAAATTGTACCAGTAGATGGCGTGCAGAAATATTCAGCACTGTTCATAGGTTTTATTGGGCAGATGCAAGTTCTTATTATTGCAACTGGCTTTGGGTACAAAGACATGCAAGAATTGAGTTTAATGAGGTGGTTCCCAGTAAGCAGGGAGAATGTCCACATAAGGGGGAAAAGAAACAAAAAAACCAGTGAGATTAATTTAATCTAGTCTTCATATGTTTTCAGAAATAGCTTTTCAACTGCTGCTGCCTCTTTTTCAACACAGTCAAAGCATGCACTCTTCACCAATGGTCATTTCCTCCCTGGGCTTCACACTACAGTCCCCTCTTCTCCAGTGCTGATCAAAATAGATGGTTAGGCTTTATCTTGGAGATGAAAACACAGAAAGAGAAGAGCTAATTTCTTTGCATCTTATTGAAATATAAAAATAAAGATAATTGCAGGAAAGATCAAAATTGGAATCCCTCACATATAAATAGCAATGCTTTGGAAAGTTATGGGTTCATGAAATAGGGGCTGTTTGGTTTTCTTAATTTTAGTTGGTAGTATTATTATTGTTTGTTTATCTGTTTAATCTTGTTTAAACTTCCTGCAGAACTGGGAATGATCACCTGAAACAAGACTTAGTTGTTTTTTTCTTTTTCTGTAATATAAAACCACAAAAAGAGATAATATTATTTATGACAGTAGGTTTTGATAGCTGCCAGTTGATACTGCCCATTTACAGAGGTAAAAGTGTGAATTTACTGCTAATATCTCTGATTCCAATATGAAAAGGTTCTGAAACTGCCTCTAAATATAGATGGTAATGGTTGTGGTTGTGCAAACTTGAAAACAGTGTTTGATAAGTATATTTGATTGTATCAGTGATGCTCTGCCTCCTTCGCTGTAGTTGTCTAAGCATGGTTTTGCAGTTGGAGGTGTTCCCCATGTGCTCCACAGAAAGAAATTATATAATGTTGTCAAAGAAAGTGTGATATGAGTGTCAGATGACTACAAGAAAGTCTTAAGTTTGTCAGTAGTCTGATATCTGTTTAAAAACTGGGAATCACTGATTAAATCCCCTACTAATCAGCTTTGTTCATGCATTTATACCAACCAAACACCTTCGAAGATGCAGACTTAAAAAACTTCTGAGAAACATCCTCCCTTTCTGCTCTTACCTGTTTACTGGGGTTCACTGAAATACAATGAAGGCATATGAGAATTTGCTGAGATGAGATTTCTGTTACAAGGCCATGATATAATGTGCCCATGCAAAGGACTGAGAGAGAAAGCTCCATTGAACAACAGTCTGGAATATGCTGTGGTGCTCTTAGGCTTTCTAGCTCTAGCACAAACTGCTGTTCATGGAGCTTCAGAACAGAAAATATGAAAATCTAGATCGTTGCTAGGTTCTAATCTGGTGTTTTACAGAAGTGGAAGCAGGAACCTACATACACAGAACCTTTTTGCTTCCAGGAGAATGAGATGGGCAGAATTTTCTCCTTCTATAGCATCTTTGCAGTTATAACAGACTTGTCAATTAGCAAATGTCTTTTGGAAAGTTTTGCTAATATTTATAGCTCATGGCTTCTCTGTGTCAGTTCTGCTTGTTATTTGCACAGCTATCTTTATAAGTGGAAAGATAAAAAAACAGCCTACTAAATATAAAATGAAATATCCTGTGATGATTTTTTTTTATTAGGTTTATATATTTTATGTCTTTCTTGTCTTTCTACAGTGTTCTGTCCTAATTAGATCTCATTTGCAGCTATCTGCATATGTTGCCTGTTTCTTATGGCAGTACTACCATTTAACCCAAAACCAATAAAACCTTTTCATCATGCCATTCCTTCTTGATTTCTTGCTTTTATGAATATGATGGTGATTCTTAGATGAGATTACAGTTTGAAGATGTAGCATACATATAATTCACTTAATTTATACTGTGTTTCAGTACATTTAGATGGTCACATGTATTTTATTCTCTTGACAACTGAGTATTCTATGTCTATTGGCAAAATACGGCATCACCAAGTACACTATGATGAAATGCAAATGGAAGATGCTGAATTCTGTTCTGTTGTATACTTTCCCCCCTGCTTTAAAGCAAAGCATGTAAGTATCCATTCTAGATGAAAGGTTAAATGACAAGATTTTAATTTTTTATTACCCACTTGCCCTTTTGGTAGTGGAATTTAGTAGGAGTTAATGATCTCAGGTTTTAAGTGTAAAGAATCATTCTGGTTCTTTTCTCTCAATCTGTATTTTTTTTTTAATAATTTAAGTATTTCTGAAAACTAAATGCCTTTTCTGTCAGACCAGGAACTTTCTGTGGGACACAAAAGCTGATTTTAATGACTTCAGATTATTTGAATCAAGATTAAGTGGTTCAGGGTTTTTCCTCAGGAACAAATAAACTATCCATTAGTAATTAATTCTTAGTTGTATTTATTAATGCAACAAATATTGTATTGATTTTATGCTTTTCAAGAGCCAGTATTTACAATATGAACTAAGCATTGAGAGAGACAATTTGATCTATTGCATGTCCATTAATGGCTTCACTGGGTGCCTTGAGACACTTATTTGGGAAATACCAGATAACAGTGATCGCGGTATGTATGAAGGAAGATAAGCAGTACTCTAAAAAAACATGTAATTTCATGAGTCTACTTAAATGGAATTTGAAATTACCTGCTTTTTAGTAATACCAAGCCTATCCAAATTTTATGGAGCCTTTCTTCTCTCTCCCTTCCTCTTTAAAGGCAGCCAGTCAGCTGCTTGTACCAAATAATAGCTACCCAAAAGTTTCTTGAACTCTGAGTAAACAACTCTTTGCATATACTTTGCAGCAGAGCAGGTTTCTGTAAGCAGACCTGGGACCACTGTTAAGAACAGCAGCCTTAATTCCCAGAGACCACTTTAGAGAAGCAGCCAAGCCAACAACAGTAGAAGATGCGAGGTTAGAAAATTAATACTCTACTGTGATTTAACATAGTTTGCAAGTATAATGATATCAGTTGCCTTGCCTTTGCAAGGACACTCAGCTATATTTTATCAATCCCAGAGACCAACTCACCTCTAAAAGTAATGGTTTCAGAGTTCACAGCTCTGTTTTTCTTTTATCCCTTGGGTTGATAACTTGACTTTGGACAAGAGGATTCAAATAAGTGGGTGGATTGGCATTTTTTTAAAATTTCCATAAATGGTTGGGATGAGTTTTAAATTTTACCTCCAGATTAGTCAGGCTCAAACCCACTTTATTGTCAAAGGTCCAAAGTACTACTGTTACATTTAAAAGCTACTACTATGAAATTCTCTATAACTTTAGGAAAGATGTGAACTTTTACTTGTATTCTTGCTATAAATTCCTGACATAACTGCTACATAAAATTAGGGTGTTCATTCTTCAGTACCCTTCTCTGGGTTAACAAACATCCTTAACTTTTTCTTGTATCCAATGGATTTTTTTCTGTTCTTGCCTCACTGCATGTAATATCACTCTCTTGTCACATCCATTTTACCTATATAAGTTTTTTTTTTTCGAATTATCCTCTGTCCTCCCAGACATTCAATTCTCTGGTTTTCTCAAATCTTACAAATGCAAAGATTAATTAATCAGAAGCTGGTTTGCAATGAAGAAGGGAGTGTTCTCTCTGTTTTAGTTTAATGGAAGATGAGGAACAGAGTTTAGAAGACCCGGCTGGCAGGAGAAGAATTTTTTTCAGAGGTTTGCTACTGAGATGTTTTTTCCCTCCCCTTGACCCACGTACATAGTCTGACAAGGAGAAACCTGGTAGAAGATTGAGTTGCATGGTCTAACCTCTCTACAATTTGAATATATAAAGTGCATTACAAGCCATGATTTCCACAAACTTTGGCATCCAGTGTCCTGTGGGGTGCCAGGGAAGGTCAGGTAACCATGCAGGAGAAAGACACTCTGCGAGCTATCACAAAGGAGTATGGCTATCTGGAGGGATTAATCTTTGACCTAATCTGTGCTGTGAGCTGTAGCTTTTCCTTGATTCTGAGACCTGACAGACACCATCAGAAGGGCTGAAAGGGGCTCAGTAAAGGGAAGCCCAAGTGCAGCTACAAACCTGCAAGAGCCTGTTGCTGGTGCAGCGTGTGTGAGGTCTGTGCAAGCATCCTGCCAGCAGCGCTGGGCAGGGCGAGTCCCTCTCACATTGGGTACGAGGTTTAGGGACTCTTGCTAAAATGACTCACACAGCAATTGTGTGCTGAACTGAAACCTGGAGAGCTGGATCTCATCTCAGCATTACTATTTGCACTCCATTTGCCCTACTAGGGTGCATTTAGCTGTAATTAACATTGGCCAGTCTAGTGTTTGCCCCTGTGATGCTCAAAGGCAAGGGGCTATAATGATCGTGTATAAAAGCTACATGCATTGGAGGAGTTAGATCTGGCTTAAGCTGCAGATTTGCCAGAATAAGGCTTTGCTTCTCTTTTAGGATGATATGTACTTTAACAGTAACATTAGAAACAAGCTTGAAAACTTTACTTCAAGTGGTAATATTTAGCTAGTCACTTAGTCAAAGATACATTATGGAATGTGTAAACGGACTGCACTAAGAAATACAGTCCTTCCCCAAAATCTTCAATTTTCTTGTAAATTTATGTAATTTTTTTTGGTTAAAAATGTGTTAAAGTTTAAACTGAATCAGTTGAAGAAATTGTATTTCTTCTGCATTAAAGAAGTGGACAAATGACAGATCAGCGAAGAAGGAACTTTCCTCGGTTTTGCTTGTGCAGTTGTGCTGTTGGGAGTAATTAGAAGTAATGATCTATAGATAGACCATTGTATTAATGGCAAAGGGATCGAGCGCACTCTCAGTAAATTTGCAGATGACACCGAGCTGAGTGGTGCTGCTGACACACCTGAAGGATAGGATGCCATCCAGAGGGACCTGGACAAGCCCTAGAAATGGCCACACGGGAATCTCATGAGGTTTAATAAGGCCAAGTGCAAGGTTCTGCACCTGGGCTGGGGCAACCTTGGTGTTAGTCCAGGCTGGGGGATGAGCTGATCGAGAGCAGCCCTACAGGGAAGGACTTGGGAATGCTGGTGGATGAGAGGTTGGACATGACCCAGCAACGTACACTCACAGCCCAGAAAGCCAAACGTGTCCTGGGCTGCATCCAAAGCAGGTCACCAGGAGGAGAGAGGGGATTCTGCTTCACTCCTCTGCTCTGCTTTGGTGAGACCCCACCTGGAACATTGCATCCGGCTCTGGGGTCCACAGAACAGGAAGGACATCAATGTGTTGGAGCAAATTCAGAGGAGGCTACCAAGCTGATTAGAAGGGTGGAACACCTCTCCTAGGTGGAAAGGCTCAGGAAATTGGGATTTTTTGGCCTGGAAAAGAGAAGGTTTGGGGTGACCTTCCAGTACCCAAAGGGAGCCTACAAGAAAGATAGAGACTATTTACAAGGCTATGTAGTGACAAGGACAAGAGGGAATGGATTCAAACTAAAAGAGCATGGGTTTAGATTAAATACTAGGAAGAAATTCTTGACTGCGAGGGTGCTGATGTACTGGAAGATGTTGCTCAGAAAAGTTGTGGATGCCTCATACATGGAAGTATTCAAGGCCAGGCTGGGGCTTTGAGCAGCCTGGTCTAGCAGAAGCTGTTCCTGCCCATGGCAGGGGGGTTGGAGTGAGATGATCTTGAAGGTCTCTTCCAATCCAGGTCATTCCATGATTCTACGATATAGATAGCTGTTCAAATATGGAGAAACAAAAAGGGAAAATCTTTACTTTTGTAATCTGTGTCTTTCCTGAAGATGAACATATTAGTTTAAGGGTTAGATTTGGCCTGCCTATGGTGGGAGATTTCTAGGTCTGATTCTGCCTTAATTAAAACCCCTTTGCTATTGCATTGACAAGGTCCATTCAGCATCTCTTCAGAGCAGTGTGAATATGTGCAAGATGTTAGTATTTTTATGAGAGGAAACCATTATAGACCACAAACCCTGTGAGGCAGATTTTTTTCTCTTTTCCCTGAGGTACCTATCCCGAATATACTTCATCGTGATATAAATGGTATTAATAATTTTATTCATTTAAATGGAAAAAGTGAAAGAGTCAGAATCAGAAGAGGAAAGGAAGGTTCCACCTTAATACTAACAAGACTGATTTTTGAAATGTCCTGCCACTGTGTATCCCCATATGGTACCTTTGGTAAATGTGGTTACTTTATTTTGTACAAGAAATCATACTGACTTCAAATGGCAGATAAGAGTGTGAATAGTCCCTATAATGTTTTTAACACCTAGTCTGTTTTAAGACAAGCTTTAGTTATAAATTATGCTACAATATTAGGATCTATATAGGAAGCACTATTATTTTTTGTGATCCAGGTGACTGCTAATTGCTGCATTCTGCAATAATAACAGTTTTAATTTGCTCATGGTCATACCAAATCATAAAGGGGACATTGATAACCCAGCTATGGCAACTTGGTATGACTGAAGATAATTAACATGACAATGTCAAAAGGATCAAGACTCTATCATGTCCAGTGGTAGGTGACAAAATGAAACCAAGCAGGGACTCTCACACCTGAAGCTCTGCCTGGTTTTAGCTATGGGTGAAAGTTGAGGTTTAAAGTGACTCATACTGAATGGATAAAGAATGTATTATTGACTAATTGAGATTAATCCCAGGTTCTGAGCAACAGGACTGTATTTCTTGTGGTCAGCTTATACATCCCTAGTAAGCATTGTCTGTAGGTCAGCTGTGCTGCATGGTTATTGTAATGGCCTGCCATCCAGCTAGGTGTTCCTGTACGAGGTTATTATTGACTAAGGAAATGGTGGTGGCTGGAACTGTGGCCACCTGGGGCTTTTTAGGAGTGGTCAAACACAGGGTCTAAGGTTGAATAAAGGAATTTGCCATCTTCTCTCTGAGTGTGGGAAATAAAATTTGAGGTGAGCTGTGCTTGAAGGTGGAGAGAAATGAGCTACTGAATGAAGGGTATTTGTGGAAAAACCTACAGTATGAGAATACAGGTTTTAAACATATGGCCAGAGCAGTTGTAATAGCCTAAAATCATGAGACAGCATGAGAATCACCTATATCCCTGAATTTCTGCTTGAGTGCTTCATGGTGTCAACTTGCATTAAAAATGGTACTCTTTCATACAAAGGACTTTGGTATGACTCTGTGTTGGAACCTCAAAGGAGACAGTGCAGAAATCTCACCCTAAATTCCTGTATCTATCTTATAGGATGGAGACTCTCTCTCAGACAGTGAGAGCCTCAGAAGAAGCTGAGTGGAGATATGTGAGGTTTATTAGCTGTATTAATCCACATATGAACTCTGTAGATTAAATTATCTCTGTCATATCACTAGATAATCTCAGTAGAGTGAGCCTCCCTCAGTGCAGCACCCTGCTCTGAAGGAGGCTCCCATTCAAACCTGGATGCCACAGCCCAAGATGAGTTCCAGTAATGATTTTGTTAACAGTGTACTACAGAAACCTTGTAATAATGTTCTGTCTAATTCTACTGCTGTAACCCCTCCTTATAGACCCAGGGGTCCTTTAAGTCATGGTGTCACACACGGAGGTCAGAGTGAGCTGCACCAGGAAGTGGCTGTTGGGAGATTTTCAAAGTATGGCATGAGACTAAGTGCTGCATCATTGTTGTCTCTTCTAGGGACCCTCCAAAGCAATACTTCTGAGAGATACAATTTTTCCCCTTTTAGTGTGGATTTAACATACTCCTAAAGATGAAAATTCATCTGTCAGTGTAATTTTTCTATTTCTTACTTTCCTTTTTAATTTTTAAGTTGTTATTCAGCTATTACACTTATCCTGGACTCATTCTAGACTCTTGAAAGTCTGTGGCTTGCTGAGTGCACAAGTCCTCCATGCATTTGTTTATTCATTCAAAGATATTGCAGAGCTTCCAACAAGTGCAGCAAATTCAGGGGACAACATACAAAATTTGGGACCAGCCTCAGCACAAAAGCACAATAACTTGTTTATGCAACTGCTGAAAACACAAGTGACAGGATGAGACCCACTTTCTGGTGAGCTGGGGCAGAGCTGTGAGCCAAAGGATGCTGTGCTGGTAGGTAGGAGAGGAAAGGGTGTGTAAGAATTTCCTATTTCTCAACAGGGTGCCTGTAACACTGGAATTGGCACCAGAATTAAAAGATTATTAATCTTGTAGGTCTCTTCCTGGAATTTCTCTGTTGCTCAAATTTGTCCCCTAACTGAAATAATTTTGTGAGCTCTACCAAATTCAGCATGGATGAAACAACAGTTTTGGTATATGGATTACACTCTGAAGAAAATTCCCCTGCTTGTGCACCTGAATAATTGGCATATCCTGCTCCAAGGAGAACCAATCAATGGAGCAGAATAACATTACAGCATAAGCTGCTTTTGCTGGAAGGAGTGGGAAAGGAGTGGTATGATAAAGAGATTGCTTGAAGGCTGAAGCTCTTGGACTTTAGCTACCAGATAGGTCTTGTTTCACAGGGGAAATAGGGCAAATATATTGATTTCTGAGAGATCCACAGTCTACTTAAAAGACAGGATGCAATATATCTTTGAGATCTAGATGTTCTGGATGCATTATTTACATACTTTATGGCTATAAAAATGGATGTAAATGAACATTCATTTTTTCCTCTTCCATTCCCTATAAAGCACATTGATGGAAAACCTGTAGAGATAATTTGGTGTTATTGTCTAGGTACATCCTTCCTTGAAAAACAAGCTGTCTTGAAGAGAGAAGGACTCTTGAAAGTAATCCATTCCTGGCTCTTTTCATCTCATTTGGTTTTGTATGATTTCAGTTGCCCAAACCTAAACCAGTTTCTTAACAATTTCCAAACAATGCAGCCTCTAATATTTTGGTATGCTTAGAGGGTGAGACTATGATTTCTTTCACAACTGACATTTGTATTGGGTCTGTGAAAGTTCTCCCACTTTCTCTTTAGAGTGAAGTCAGTAATAATCACCCTGGTGAGAGGTGTTTATGGGAGGTTTAACTATTTTACTATTAAAATAATTTATGATACAACAATAATATCAGGTGATTGCCCTTTTTGATCTGAAGATGGTAGTAAAATCAATTTATTTTCTAGATTTTTTTTTTCTGACACCCAAAAATGAAAAAAAAAATCCAGCATTAGAATAAAATGGTTGCTTTATTCCTGACTATTGTTCATTTTTCTCTTCCAGAATTGGACCTTCCCTTGGAAAGGTGCTTAAGTGATTTTAAGAGCATAGAATAGACTATTTCAGTGGGGAACGGCCTACAGTGATCATACAGTCCAACTGCCTGACCAACTCAGGGATGACCAAAAGTCAGAGCATGCTGTTAAGAGCACTGACAGGCTGGGGGCATCAACTGCCTCTCTAGGGAGCCTTTTCCAGTGTTTGATCATTCTTTCAGGAGGGAAATGCTTCCTAATGTTAATTCTAAAGTTCCCCTGGTGCAACTTTGAACCATTCCTATGTGTCCTGTCCCTGGACACCAGGAAGGAGAACATCTTCTTCTCCAAACTAGAGAAGCCCAAAGTCCTTAGCTACTTATGAAACATTCCTCCAAGCCTCTCCCCACCTTTGTTGCCCTCCTCTGGACACATTCAAAGCCCTTCATTTCTTCTTAAATTGTGGGGCCCAGGACAGCACCCAGTAGCAGTAACTTTTTTCACATAAAGGTGTGTTTTAAAAGTTGGGTGAATCCTAAACAAAAGCATATGTATAACTGCACAAAGAAATGAGACACTGGTTTTTAAATCACTGATTTAAAAATATTGTCCTTCTGCATTCCAGCACAATCATTTTTCAGTTGTTGGAGATAAATTGGGAGAGGAAGGAATTGTAGCTACACAAAGCATTGGGGTGAGAGGCAGGAAAGCTGGAGAGGGGACCATAGAATCTAGCCACCATGAGAAAAGGGTGTGCCCCACTGTGGGATAAGTGGACAAAGGACTTGGGGTGTAAGAAAGGAAGATTAAAAAAACTAGGAAAGTAGATGAAATAGGATAGATATTTTAAGACATAAATGAAAAATATTTTAAGGATTAAGAAACTATCATTTAAAGAACAGTAAACTAAGTAAGGTGTTGTGTACACTCTGGTGCTAAGGTTGTTCCAAGCATAGGCAGGAGTTTATTAGTTTTGCAGAGGCCCAGACAGGATCACTTTTCTTATTCTTGTTGCTCTGATTTCTGTAGATGCTTTTTTTTTTTTTAATGCATCCCAAATGAAATGTATAATAACCCAAAACAACAACACAACCAAATGTTTGCACCTGCATTTCAGGCACAAGTTCTTATACAGTAGAAGATGCATAGTAGTCTGTTAATCCTGAGAATGTCTTCATTAGGGTATATCTGACTCCCCTTGAACCTAGTGAGTTTTAGGTGCCCGGATTCCTTTGAGATACCCTTCCTAATTAACTTGCTCAAGGTCACATGACAAGTGTGGTGGGGAGATGAAATTTAAGTTCAATGCCTCTGTCTCCAAGACCTTTTCCTCTCTGGAACATAGTAAAATGTAGAGGCTATTAACCTAAGATCTCCCTAGTTAAAGAACCAAGGAGAAGCTGGGAAACCTCATACCCACTTGACCTAGAAGGGTTATGTAAATAATTATCAGATTTAAGCTAAGGAATGTTTGTGTCTCCCTCTATTTTTCTGTTTCTTACTCCTTTCCTTTAGGTTTTGGTTGAAAGAAGGCATTCCAAAATTAACATTTTACTGTCTGGTTGGGGCAGGTTGAGAAAACCTTGGTATGCCTCTGTGCTGAGCCAGAGCCACACTTCACCTGGAGGATTATGTTCAATGAAGAGGCATACTGCAGCTTTTTGCTTCTTTTGTTCTCATTTTCCTTTGTACTTGAGGCTAAGACTCTGGAGCACATGGTATAATAGAAAACTATTCTGAGGGAAACTACAGATACTGAAAAAAACATGCATTAAGTTATTGCAAAGGCAGAAAAAATGATGTTAAGAAGCTGTCACCCTGGGAAAAAACAAAAAGTTTGTCTTATGAAACTTTATACAATGCAGTGTTTCAGTATATCATCTGGCAAGTAATCTCCCAGTAAAATGAAAACCAGAAATTGTCCTTGTCTCACAGAGATGCGTGCTAAGAGAGCCTGAGGGTCCTTGCACCAAGGCAGGGGTGACTAGGAAGGATCACCTGAAAGCTCAGAAGACAAGTGAGTAATGCTGAGTAATGCCCATCAACAGGGAACCTTAGTACTAAACCAACCCAAAAATCTTATTTACTTTTCTAAAAGGCTAACAGTTATGTTAGTGAGTCTCTGTTTTGAGAGGAGTTTCCTGGGGTCTTCTTCTGTAGCTTCAGAGAATGTCCTGCCTCTTGTTATAGTTTGTTTTGTGGGTTTTGAAAACACTGTATTGTGTGTCTTTTGAAAACAAACAAATGAGCAAAACTGGCAATTCCTTGTTGTTTCTTTCCTTAAATACATAAAATGCTTTGTTTTGCTTTGTTTCTTAATAGCTGCCTACAGCAATTCACTAGATGAAGTTGAATTCTTTTTCACAGAAAACAGCGTGCAACCATTGTAAATTTGGGTGGTGGTTACAGTTGCTAGTGAAGACTAGACTCTTCTGTGGCATTCACTTTGTTCTGGCTGCATAAGGGATTGTGTCTCCATGTGAAAGATATCCAGAGTGAGAAAGGATTTATTTTTCTTCTGAAAGAACATGGGAAGGTGGATTAAAACTGAGTTTTTGTTCTTGACGCTGAGACCAATTTTCAGATTGCCTTTTGCAGGTTTACACAAGCCAGATGCTTCATCCAGGAGTTAGCATGTCTTTCTTGTAATTTATATATTGTCTTTGGTTAAAATTAAAATAGGATTCAGCTGGAGATGTGACCTAAGCTATACTGCCCAAGCATAACTAACCAGAATGAGCAGAGTTCAAGTTACTCCTGGGAACACCTCTGCACTGAATATAGAGAGATTGAAACCTTACCTCAGTATTGGGCTTAATCTAAATGTAGACTGACTTGTGGCTGCATGTTTTGAGGTGACCTGTGCCTGGTTCCCTGATCATACCTGTGCTGCCCAGGTTTTGGTCTGGTTTCTCTTTGGGTGCTCTTTGGGTTTGGCTCTTTGTGACCACCCACAGCGTCCGTGTGATCACACACAGCACTCACACAGGGCTCCTCCAGGGTGGGCTCCTCCAGGGATGGGCTCCATCTCTGCTTGCCCCAGTGTAAGGGGACAGAGGGTCTTCACCAGGTCTAAAGATAGTGCTCACACCTCTCACACACAGCCCCTGCCATGTCTACCCCCTGCAAAGGGCGAAGGATGGAGGATGCAGCACCAATTGTGAGAGCAGGCAGGGGAATAGAGCAGCAGAGTTACTTGCATCTTGCTAGCAATTTTTTTTTTTAACATATTAAAGGAAGAGTTTCATTTTGTAAAATGCAGGTCTCTGCTCAATGTGACCAGGAGCAAATTTATCTTGTTAGCACTTATTTACAACTGACAATTCTCAATTAGCATTTGAGCCTAGATTCTCATTTCTATAAATCCCTAATGAGAGTATAAATTACTAACGAAAGAGCTAAATCTCAGGGCCAAAGTCTTACTTCATTAACACACTAATGTAAATCTGAAGTGTTTCTGTTCTTCTGAGCAGAGTTACTTCACAAGAATGCTGGTGTAAGTGAAATGAGAAAGAATTCTCAAGGCTTTTATAGTGGGCAGCATGAAGTGGTATTATTCTGTTTCATTTTCAAATTCTGTCTCTTAGGGAAAATGTCTTCAATGTTTGTGTAGTGTTGTGCTCAAACTCATTTGTCTGATTTGTCTGACTTCAGACTGTTTGATTCCTTTAAATATCATTTTTCTTTTTACACCTGCTGCTCAGTGAATAAAGATTGTGTGGAACCCTAAAATATTTGCCAACTTTTGGTGCAGTCAGTAAGAATTTTATATTTATTTTAACTAGTATTCAATTTCCAATGACATAGGACTCATAGGGAATAGCTAACAATTGAAATTTCAGAAATAATAGAAATTATGTAATTTTTGATAAATGTTTAAATTTCACATTGAATGTATTATGCTAACGTGTGATAATATCAATAGGCTGCTGTAGCAAAGACCTAATATTAAAGTCACTGTATTGAATATATTGTTGATTTCAACACCTAATAAGAGTAATAGTATTTGGTCAGGTGTGGGTTTCTTTACCCTCTGTATCCACTAGAAATAGAGTCATGTTCAAAGGATCTTCTAGGAAAGATTTTTAGAAAAGGTCTTTAAGGAAATCACATAGGAAGTAATGTGTGTCCTATCAGTGACAATGATATTGACTTTGACATAAATATCAAAAAATTCAGTCTAACATGAGCTAAAAACTCCATGATTCATGGAGCTTCATGTGCAATTCATCCTGTTTGATGCTCAAATTTTAAAAGACTGTAAGTTACAGCAAGAGTTGTATTTGAAGGCCAAATACCAATAAAATGTGGATTACAATTTTCTCTGTTACATTTGTAAGCTTTTTTCTTAATGATCTCCTGATCTCCAGGCTTCTTAATGAGCCTGTTCAAAGGGTTTCTTGGAAAATATTAGGTAATTAATCAGAAATCCTTACCAATATTAAATGGATGACAAATTATAAAGCAAAAGTTGTTATGTTTATGAAGAAATAAATCTAGCATCATTGTTTTGAGTCAATAACAATTTTACTATTTCAAGTTAGAAAAGTTCACACACATTTAATAAAGGAGAAAAGCCTCCTAAATATCAAAATACTGGCATAATTACAGTAAAATTTTTTCTACAGCTTTTTCATCATGGTTTATATTAGGACTCTAAACTATGAGTTTCAACAGTTCTTGAAAGTATTAGCATTCTACCTTGTAGAATATTGTACATTACAAATGATTGTGCTGGATTGCAGGCAATAGGAAAATAGGAAAAGGCAAATAGATGCTTTGACTATGCTGAAATGAGATGAGAGGCACACTTTTTTAGATCTTAGGATCTCTTGTCATCCTAGGAAAAAAAAAGAGGAAAAACTTGCCAAGTCTTAGCAGAAGTTGCATGTATTTAACATATAAACACAAAACTTTAGTATACTTTCATAAACTGATTTTCTTGTCCTCTGGAAGCAGTGAAGCAAGTAGAGTTAGTAAAGGAAGATATGCTTAGCAGAAAGCTGCCTTTCTCATAGAATACTTAAGATGAGATTGGTCATGTAAGTTATAGTTTTTGAAGCCATTGCTGTGGCCTTAGGTAAGTTTGGACTGTTTGTGTAAGGGCTCTATGTGAGGTTATGAAGCAATGAACCAGCTTTTCCTCAGAACAGCACAAAATATTTATTTTAAACCTCTCCATGCTTGAAGATAAAACATGAATTTTGTGTCACATGGTTGGCAAAGGCAGTTTCAGAATTAGGCATTCTGAATCCTATGCGGCATGCTTCATAAATGGCTGATTTTAGTCTAAAAACAGAGTTGTCATCTTGCTAATATACCAATATGTAAACAAAAAAATGATGATGTGCAAAAATGGAAGAACAAATATAAAACATTTTGTAACAGCTTACTATATTTCTTGTAAATACTTCTTTTTAGGTGACATACGAAAATAAACAATCGTAAGTAGAAGTGCAGCAATTTTTGTGATCACAGTGATATTGGAATAAAAATGAGGACTGGAATTGATTCTCAAGTCTAATGTTTACCAAGAATTTGTGTTTTAGGGGTGTGTGTATATGTGTGTGTGGTTTTTTTGTGGGTTTTTTTGTTTGATTTATGTTTGGTTTTGAGGTTTTCTTGTGGAAATACACTCTGTTCAATACATTATTCTTTTGTGATTATCAAAGTTCAGACAGATTTGAAAATTGAATAAAGTTATTGCTGTATGGTGCCTGACATCTATTTTAGTTTATTAATATAACAAGGTTTCAAAAGAAAAAATAATAAATGCAATTCTGGTCTTTTCTAGTTAAGAGACAAAACCAAATTGTAACAGAACAGAACAAAATAACAGAACAGAATTGTAGAAACAGAACAAATAAAAGCAATTTTAAGAAATATCCAGAAGAAAAATGCAGTCAGCAAAACTATACATAATTTGGTATACTGTATATATATTTTACAGGAGGCCTTTTTAGAGTTTACAGTTTTGTATATAGCATAAGTAAATAGATGAGGAAGGATTTTTGTCAGATACCATTGTGACAGGCTTTAGTTTAAATCCTTAAGACAGATAGAAGTAGATTAATTGGCCTTAGCTATTTCATGTTCCCTGTCTGAATGGAAACACGGTTCCATGTTGAGCTTGCATGTCCTAGCAGCCTGAAGTTGTAATATATTTACTGCCTTTTCATGCATCTTGTTTAACATTTGCTTAACATATTTATTCAAATGAGGCTGGGCATTTGTTTATTCCTTATCAAATGAAGTGGGACAGCTCTAGGACAAGAGATGGTATCAGCAGAAGCACCTTAAGGCTTCATTTTTTGGTTTTGGTGATAAGATAGCACTTAGAAAAGAAAATATCAACACTGGAAGATATGCTTATGAAGTAATTTTTTAGCCAAACTTTGGATAACTTTTGTTCCATTTCTTAACATGCAATATACTTGAAATGCTGCAAGAAAGGAAACATTCAACAATCAGCCTTAAACCCAAATCAAACTCCCATCCGCAACCCTTAAACAAAACAACTAGCTCAACTCTGGGAGCGTCTAACCCAATCAAATAAATAAATAAACCTAAGGGTAAGGCTTCTAGATGGATTATGATTAGAGTTTCATTCAAGCACTCAAAAGATAAAGCCCCAAATAATCTGTCCTGACTGGCAGTTGTTTGGGTTACCTTGGGTGTGTAGTACAGCTTCTAACGGGGTGGCTACACATAGAGGCTCTGTCCATTGCCCTGTTCTCCTGTTCTTTTTCATATTGATTTCTATTCCACCCTGTGGTGTCTATTTGTATAGACAAAACCTGTACCAAATCAGTAACAGTCTTAATCACAGCTGATACTTGGTTCTGTCCTCGTTCTTCAGGCATCTTCTGTCGCTTATTGTGATCTGCTTTAAGGATTAAGTGCCCAGACTTGACCTTAGATCTACCCAGCACAGTCCCACCATATCAGTAGGTCAAACAGGTGTGTCCTGGGATGGCTGTGGAAGATAAATGCAGAACACCTCTTTATCGACCCTGAGGAAAAATCTGTCCATGTAGTAACAGTAACTTCCCATGTGATTTTTGCTTTGGAATGTTTACCACAAAATCTATGCTTAAGTGTCCTGAGTCAGTGAAATGTGATTTTAAATATCAGAGGGAGAGTAATCCCTTAGAAATTACCTGCTAACCCTATAGTGAGTAGTCTCACATAAACACGCTAATCTCCAGAGAGCATGAGAGGAAAAGATGTCTTAAAAATTATGGTGATTTAATTTTATTTTGCCCTAGAATGACATCCTCCTGAGTATTTGTGAAAATGAAGATGAATATGCAAGGCTACATTTGGTTGATTTCGCGCCAGATGGCCAGTTGCAGAGGCTGAACTAAGCTGAACTGATTGATTCATTTTTGCCATATTGCATGCTGGCATTTACCAGAGTTCACATCATTCAAATACTAACATTTTTGGTGATTTCTCTTTTTTGTTTATTTTTTTAATTTTATTTTTCCAATTTTCTTGGGATGACCTCTGCTTTCATAATGGAGTCTCCTTGCTTTCTTTTCTGCCTCAGTCTTTAAAGGCATCAGTCTTTTCCCTACCTTAACGTTGTTTGGTTGCGTTTGTTTTTTCTGGTCTTTTGGGGTTTTCCCTTCTTCTTCTTTCCTTTTCTTTTTTTTCTTAGAAAGATCCAATAAACTGCTAACAGAAAGAGGGAAAGAAAGAAATACAGAGGGCAAATATGCACTATGGCATTTTTTTCTCCCCAGAGGCTTAGCTTTCTCCTGCACTTGTAATTTATTACATGTGAACAAAGAATACAGCATCTTACATTAAAATAGAATTCTTAAAATTCCATGCTTTCAATTTACCTGTTATTTTAGGGACTGTAGAGCAAATAATTTAAATTCCCAATGTTCTACATTTCCTGGAGATATTCCATATAAAGCTAATGGAATTAATACCAATTGTTACACTGAAATGACACCAGAAACTTTGGGAAATTAACATAGAAAACTGTTTCTATATGTTCTAAACCATTTATATATATATATATATATATAAAAATAAAGAATACATAGGGAGTAGCATACCATGTGTGGATGTGCAGATATGGATCTTATAAATCGGTATAGATGTACTTTAGGGGAAGATTTCAAAGGCTTAATGAACATGGGTTTTCCTGTTAAGTTCTGTGGACTTTGGAGAGATTTCAGTAAAGGTTCATGAAAAATAGTAACTGAATATAAACTAAGAGAGAAACAAAAGGCGAGTAGTCCTTTGGCAAAAGAAGATCTGCACTTGTGAGCAGTCTTTCTTTCCACTCAGTTTCAGCCATAATTCTTAAGTGTAATGTCAGGATCCACCTCTTTGTTAGGTCAAGTAATTTGCAAAACACAATTTCTCACTGATTTCCTACCTTAAATAATGAGGGCTTTGTAGGGTCAGAAGAGAGGGGAAGAAGTGTGATAAGACTTTTTCCTAATGGTCAGCCCTGCAGGAGAAGTTTGGATCAAAATATTGGTCAGAAAAACAGGAAAAGATGGCAAAGCCCCATATTGACAGAAGCCAGTAAGGATTTACTGTGGACTTCAGAGGTGCTGGAGTTTTTCAGAAAGGACTGTGGGGCATTCTTGTTATGCAGGACTGAACCTGCAGATAGAGCCATCAGCTTTATCTCTAGTATGTTACAAAATCCAACCAATGCTTTACAGGGCAGCTGACCTGCATGACTGACACATGCTCGTGTGGAGCTGAGAATCCTCCAAATTACTTCAGAGCAGATATTTATGCTGACTGGCTGCTGTAGGCCAGATGATTTCTGCAAGAGCTATGTCTAGGGAGAATAGAGCTATCCTCTGTTCTCCACTTCTACTTCATTGCAGCTGTGGTGGGCAGTCCCCATCAAAATTTGCTTTATCTGCTCAGTGAAACCATGCATGTTCCTCCACTGCGCTGGGCAAGGCGTGTTCCTTGTGCTGGGTTTCACACCTCTGCTCTGAAATGCTGGATCTTTCTGGCCCCAGAGCTCAGACACAGGCACGTCCTGCAATAGGCACCCACTGATGGGGATGACAAAAGGGGAGGGGATTTCAAAGGACATGCACATATAGAAAAGCTGATATAAAAATATTTTAAAACTTTCTAAAGCACTATGGATTTACTCTGCAAACCCAAAATATTCTCTGAAAATATTCTCTGAACTTTTTCAGCTGGCACAGTGAAAATGGTATGGCTCTAAAGTTTGCCATCTACCTCACCCTAAGAACCACCTGCCTCTTGTGCTCAAAAAATGCACAGTGGGATTGATACAAACCTCAACTTTTCTTGACAAATCATTGCACATCTTTGTCACCTATAACAGTTTTATGCATCAAACAGAGCAGTCAGAAACCCAGCCTATAGGATTGAGAGGATTAAAAAGGGTGAACCTACAGTACTTTATTGACCTAGGTCCTCACATTAACCTGATCTGATCCTTTAATTACTATGAATAGAATAGGGCTTAAAGTCCTACTTAATAACACCCCATGCTTTTTGTTCTATAAAGAGCTTTCCTGTTCATGTGGCCTCTTCTTTTCAGATTTACAGATTTGTAGCAAGAAGGAATGCATGGGTTTTTTCTGGCACTCCAGGGGAGAAAGCTACCTAATGTGTATGTGTGGGATACTGGAAAGCGTAACAGCAACCTTTCTGTTTTGAAAAAGTTATTTACCAATGAATCCTCATTCAAGTTATTTGTCAGGCAAAGGTGTAAGGAGAAAAGGCAACCAAAACATAAGATCCTAATTCTATAAAGGTAGTAGAAGGAGCTTTACAAAGTTTCTATGCTAATCAGAACTGTGATCACATCAGATGCACACTTTTCCCCCTTCCCATGAACATTTACCTCCTCCCCACAGGTTCTCCTCAGAGAATCAGCATGTTACTATAACCTAGGCAGACTAATATATACACATGTGATCATACATATGGGTGATATACGGTACTATAATTAATAACTAGTATTTTCTTTGCATTCACGAAAGCAGCTGCAGCCCACTGATAAGATACTTTATGAGAATAAAATCAAAGCTGAACATTAATAATTATAATTTGTTGTGATCAAGAACAGTGAGACAATAATTTTATTTCCTGAGACTGAACTGAAATATGAGTGGGCTGCTGGGTTAAAAATGACAAGGGGATACAGGTTGTGATTGGGAGCCCAAGAGATTGTGCTAAGAGCATTATGAAAAGTAGAAACAGTGTCCCTAATTTTTACATGAACATATTGTGCCTAGCATCTTGTGTGAATCCACCCTGAGGCCAGGTTTAGGGTACAATCCAAATTTGGTTTTGAGTTAAAGATGGAATGAGTGACAAAAGAGAAGTAGAGAGTTTGGGGATTTTTAAGGCGGAGGAAGAGGAAGAAGAGCAGGCAAAGGAAGAATCTGACAAAAATGGGTGGATATAGTGGAAAGAACAGAACCAAAATAATTTCCTTCTCCTTCCATCATTGCCTCCAGTATGATTTGCCTGAGCACACAATCCTTTGACTGTTGTAATTATAAAAAGATTACAATTGTATACTGAATTTGGAAGAGAGGGAGCACTGCAGATATTTTACCATTTGGAAGTTTTTCTGCTTATTAAGGAATAGCCATTTCAGCACTATTTTAAGGCGAAAACTTGATTAACATGCAGCAGTGAAACTTGTCTAATTTTATTTTACTAAATTTACTGTAAATAACATGTTAGCAAAATAAATACTGAAAGAATATGGTATCTGACAGCAAAGGCGTACTTGAAGTGTCTTATTGTAACTCCTTAGCTTTCCCAAGACAGGTATTGTTAGGAGCCAGTCTGATTAGTCTATCGAAGGCACGCCGCTGCCTCTTTCTCCCCCCACCTTCCACCCTCCTCAAGATAGAACAGTCTTTACTGTGCTTTTAAGGAATGAGGATTTAAATTGAAGCAAACTGTGACAGTGCCAAAGCATGCCTATTATTGACAAGTTATACAAAAATGATGGCTTGAATTTATAACCCACAGACAGACAGACAGGCACATAGATGTATATAATCCCTGCTTTAGCAATAGTCTTTCTGTCTATTGCTACTCTGTACAGCTGTTATCTCAAAAGACCATTTATTAAAAGTGAAATATTGTATGTTCCTGTAGCCTCCTTTCTTGATTGTGTTCCCATGGCCTTGTTGGGCAATTGATTACACTGTGCACAATCCCGCTGCTTTAGGTATTAATGACAAAACCCCCATTGTCTTCAGGATTTAGTGCCTTTATGATTTTTTGAAGTTCATTATATTTTGCAAGCAACCGAGTTTAAAATCCCTGATTGGAAAGACTTACCCCTCACATCTTCCTGTGAAATGTTTTACCTTTAGAATGAAAAAGCATTTGGAAACTGTAGAATGGTTTTGATCTGTGGGATTAAAAGAAATCAGTACTGAAAATGGATTCACATCATTTTCTTTTTGGGTACATGATTCTTGGGGGAAGGAGGAGGAGGAGGAGAGTAAAAAATAACAGCTGATTTAATATAAGTGAGCTGAATTCCCTCTCCTGGTGGGTCTTTCAAACCTCCAGTTTCTGTTCTTGCCATTGCTCTGTGAATATCCCCCTCCCCTTTTTGTTAAAAGGCATTTACTATGAAAGCCTACAAAAGCAGCTTTCAATCTGATTAAGCTGCTTCTGTAAAAAAATACAAAAATAGGGATACATTTGGGTCAGTATCACCCTGCTATTCATCTGCCTTAATTTGCCTAGGCTGCTTACTAAGGATGCTGCACATGAGAATGGAAGCCTCCTGCAGTCATTAGGGGCTCCCCAAAATATAATTTATGAAATTCCAAGGTGCAACAATTACCATAGCCCAAACAAATTGTCAGAAGGCTCTGAGCAGCTTGACATAGCTGTGGGCTCACGGCTGCAGGTACCAGCTTTCCAGCCTGACCTGGAGTGAGCCGTTGCTTGATGGACGCAGAAGGAATGGTTGTCTCCTGAAAACCCCATCACTGGTGATGTGTCTCTCTCTGTTCTCCCTTGCTCAGAGGTGGAGTGTCTCATACACTCAGCTCTGCATCCACTGCATCCAGTGTGCCCACTTCCAGAGGCTGCTCGCTGACTGACCCTCAGTCGAGGCCAACCATGCCCCACCTTAATCTACCTACCTGTAGAATGGGTACAGAACAGGTGTTTCTGATAAGTTTTTGAGGGAGGTTCAGTACCTGAAAACCTTCTCTGGTGTTGACTTTTCTCAACATCAGCATCTGTATCTCTCACTTGCCCATTTACAGAAATACATACAATATTTCTCTCCAGCAGATTAATATATGTGTGAAATACTTGTGCAGCAATTTTCAAAGGTGCTGTGATAACACATGTAAACATTTTAACTGTGTAGGATTGAAAAATAAGTTTGGACTGGAACAGTGATTTGTTTCTGCCCTTGAAAGAATTTTGTAACCTTTCTTAATATTTTTTTTCTTTAGTACACAGTAAAGTTGAAATGTAATTTTTATTACTAAATGAATGAATGAGTGCTGTTGCTTAGGGCACAGACTAAAAAACCATTTTCCCATGAAGCCCAAATATTGTTGCTGTTGCAGTTGTCCTGTTGTTTTATTAGCTCTGAACAATGTTGGACTACTCTTGAAATCTAATAATCTCTGTAAAGTGTCTTCCCTTGGTAGCATCTTTGATAATGGACAATAGATTCTAAAAACACACTAAAAGCATAAAAGCGAATATTATCAAAGCTGCTTTCAAAAACTAGAAAAAAATCCAAACAAGTAAAAAGGAGACAGAATGCATAGAAAGAAAAAGAAGAAAAGATACTAAATGTAAGTTTTTTTTGTAATTTTGTGTGTGTATTTATGATTTAATTTACTAACAGCTGTGTTAAGTACAGCATAGGGTTTGGTGGAAATTTCTGTGCCAGCTGCATACTCTTTATTTCTGAGGAGAAAGAGAGAGAATTATTCAAGAAATACGGGGTTTTTTTTTTACTTATTAGTTGAATTATAAAAAAAAATCTGGTTTTTTTTCCCTAATGACCATCAGTTGCCATCAAACGTATATAAAAGGAAAGTGGTTATTTTAAATATTATAATTGTTCTTTATATTCCTCTTGTTAGCTAGGCATCTTCTGATCTCTGAAGAGCAGAACAGGCCCAGGAGACAAAAGCATCTTTGCAGCGTGTGTGCGTTCCGGCGCGCGTGCATGCATGCGTGCGTGTCTGCCTGCACACGCACAGATATGCATGTGCACCAGGCAAAGACCTTCACGGGTTTATAACTGCAGAACAAACATCCATGGCAATCTTTTGATTTTTGAAAGCAGAAAATATGAATGCTCGCCCCAGAATGTCAGAACATTACAGCTTTTTTGCCGTGTAAGTGGAAGATATATTTTTTTAATTATGATCTCTTATACTTGTGACTTTTACATGAAGCAACATTCAAATGTTTTATGTTTCACATTTATTTAAACAATCATTGTGTCTCTCAAAATATTTTCCCTGAAACCTTATGTACAAGTAATAAAATTCTTGTATTGGAGCAGGTTCATCTGATAATAGCAATATAAGGTTTGTCTGATTATGCCAAAATGCTATTGAAGAAAGAGGGTTTTATTAACTGAATGAAATCCATAACATCTATGAGATTTCCCCCTTCCAAATTGACCAAAAGTTTCATTAGAGAACAGAAACCTTTTTTTAAAGCGTACATGGTAGAGTATAAAATACATTTAAATTGAAGCTAGGGAACAAATGATCACCATTAAATTTCTTTGCCAGAAATTCTACTCTCCACTCTGCCCCCTGCCACCTCCCTCCTGTGTTAGCATCTTGATGCACCATCTATATGCTAACACTTCAGGCAATTCTCTCTCCTGTTTTAAGTAGCGTGAGAGGTAACCTCAGTTCAGAGAATGTCCTAAGAGACAGGTTTAGTGCTACTGGATGCCATACTTATGTCTTTTCTTCTTCTGTCTTTGTACAGATCAGCAGTAGCTAGGTTCTGCCATCCACGTTGGATTTTGAAATGCTACTCCTGGTGATTTTGATGTGCATTTCACCTCAGGAAAATATTTGTTCCAGAAAGAATTTTGCCTGGCTTGTTTCTGTAGAGGAGCAAAGAAATGGGTGTTAGTTATGTTCCTGTAGAGGCAAGGCTTTTCATCCCTTTTTGCAAAGGCAGTTACCATCTAGCTGTGGCAGTAACTTTTCTCCCTCTTTGGCTGTCTGCAGGATGACAGGTCAGCAGGAGCTGTGGGCAGAGCTGTGTGCTGCTCTCTGCTTGCCAAATGGTTGCTTTTTGTGGGAGCATTTTGCCTCAGACCGGGCTCTAAGGGAAACCTCAGCAGAAAGAAGGAACGCACAGGGGAATGCTCTTCTCTTTTTCTTTTGGCTCTGTCACAGTCCCATTTCTGTCTCTTCGAAGGGAATCTCGCTTCTCATTTAGGACCTTCACAGGACTTCCCTGTGCCTGGCCTGAGGAGGAATACTGGGTATTTCTGGAAAATTTTCTCAGCGACACCACTCTGAGCTATTTGCCATTGTGGACAGCAGATTTCCAAGCAATGCTGCTTGTAGTTTTCAGGTTATTTTTTCCCAAATATTTTTAGCAATTCAGTACATTTCTATTTCAAAAGATCTTATTGGAAAACATGAAAATAAGTGATTGTTTTTTTTTGCTTAAAAACAAACCCTAAAAGCCTTATTACCACTGCAGCAGGTTTAATACAAGTATTTTGGTCAAAGCATTCAAACACCTAACATTCTACACTTTAGCAAACAATATCATTTTCCTGTATAACAAAATATAAAGGTTCAGCATTAAAAAGCCCCGCAATGCCCCCATTAATTAGGGAAATCCATATTTAAAAACAATCAAACAAATGCAAACACCAAAACTTTGTTTTCAGTCTGTGGTGACTAAAAATAAGGTCACTCTGGGGAGAGCGTTTTGAATGAGGTAGTGAAAATGGTTGTGTCTGCCTAGAACAAAAAACTGAAAATTTGTTTATTTTAATTATTACAATTATTTAAATCACAAACAGCTATCTTACAATTGGCAAAAAATGAGATTTCAGGAAGAATTTTGCAAACCTGACATTTTAAATTCTGGGCTATCCATTTCATATGATTTCTGACTGTACTTAAATCCCGATTTTTCAATAAATTCAACAAAACATTGGATTTTGTAAATTGCATGTAATAAAATATGAATTCTGAGTGCCTGCTGCAAAGGTAATTTATTTTAGAGAACTGGATTATTTTGATAAAAAATAAGCTCTTTACAGCAGGGAAATAGCTGTTGTTTGTTACTCAAAAAATATATTTATTTTAAGAAAACTTATTTTCTGTTACACAATAAAATTTCTTCAATTTTGAGTCTTTCTACTCTGCTCTAAAAATATTTCATTCACTTCTGTTAGATACAGGCACACAGAGTTGCATTCTTATATATTTTCCTTGCAGTAATTTCCTGGGCCTTATTCTGTAGCTTCTGGGTATACCTTCAGCAATAAATAATAGCTTCTGGAATGGACATTGTTTAAAAAACCCAAACAACAATATGGTAAAAGAATTCATAAATTATTTATCTGCCTAAATTTGTTTAGATACCACTGAATCCCCACTATAAATGAAACCAGTAGCGGCCACACTTGTTTTTACCAGACAAAAGTTTTCTTGACACTCAGGATCTAAGCTTGTCTTTGATGCCGCAGAATTGCCCTATATGGAGAAAGGATTGTAGTCATTGAAGGGTTAAAGTCAGTTTTGAATTTGAGTTAATCCATATGCTAATCTATTTTAAATATCCCTGCATAACTACCATTATATTTTTAGCAGCGCAGTTTGTTGTTCCAGTTACCAGCTATTTTTGATGACACAACAAAATAGGAGAGAATTCAGTTCTAATGTTTATTTTGGCCTCTAACTTTAAAAAGAGCAAAATACTCCCTTGTCCAAGGATATTTTTGATTTGAGTGGTCCATACCTGCCCTCTGCAACCATCCAATATTGTAAGCAGTGTGATGGGCCCAGGGTATTAGTGCTGAGAACGTTCCTGTTGTCCCTCGGGTTAGGGATTGTTTTGCAATGATCACCTGTCCTGATTTGAAGATTGCATGACAAGACACTATTAAAGTAAGGGCAAGGAATTCAATTTCTTGATGTCATTTTGCCTGGCCTGGTTTTGAAAATAGGTCACTGTATGCTATCTGGATTTGTATATTATAACAGCACCTGCTAGCATTTTTGTAGTGAAGGGTCTAGCTGTATTTTCATTATGAACCCCTATTTTCAGGGGTTTATGGACTGTAACTTGATTATAGAAGGAAGTTTCTATCAAAATGTTGCCATGCAAGGTCTCTTCTAGGGAACATGGTTTTTACCCTGCAAATCTCAATAGATACGTGCTCAGCCATTTCTGCCAGAGTGAAAAATGAAGACGTATTTGCAGCTACAATTTGGAATTGATAGTAGATTCCTTTAGAATAAAAGATACCATGCTATATCTATCTTTTAATTAAAATGATACTTGAAAGAGCTGGTTTTCTGATGCAAGTCTTAATAAGAATCTGAGTAAGTATAGGTTATAAACATTGGTGACTGGGCATGTATATTTTAATTATGCAAATCCACAGTAATAAATGCCCTTATATAATGGAGGGATTTAACAGGGTCAAAAACTGGTTGTTTGAAAAGGTTGGTAAATAAATCATACGGATCTGAATGTCGAGTTTATGTTTATCTACTCATTTACACCACTTTTTCCCATAATGTGGAATTGTTTCTGAGGGAGCCAGCATCACTCTGTGGCCTAATATTTTAAATTGTGAATAGATTCTTGCTTACACAACTGAATCAGCACAGCTGTGCAAATGTGTGTATTTAACACTGATTAAATGCTTCCACTTATACATTAAAAAAAGCAAACCAAAGTGCCTTACTACCACAAAGTGCAGGTTTTTGCAGAATAGCTGTGGAGGTGCATTTCATCACCTGCCATACCCTTCCTAATGTGTTTTACTTTTGTTTTTTAATAAGATCGGGAGCAGCCAGGCAGCCACAGAGAAAAATGGAACTTCTTCTAAAACAAAGATAATGAAATATGCTTGAGGAACATGAAAGGATAGTCTGAAGACTGCCGATGTAAGGAAATTCAGGGTTAATGCTGCGTTACTTAATTTTGAAGTCAACCCCATTGCATCTGTTTATTGCAGGGGTCTTCAAAAGGAGCAATTGCACAAAAATGTGTTGAAGGATGCTGCAGCAGCCAGTGGGCTCAGCCCAGACTTTCAGATGGTTAAATGTAAAACTTCCAAATATTTTTTGGAGGGAGAGGTGTAAGGGAGAGGAAGAGTAGGAGGATGGTCCTTGCCAGCATCGCTGGTGGCGGCTGTGTTGAGGGGTTCAAGGCAGCACAAAAGAGACAGGCACCCCAGCACCCAGGGCTGTGCCTCATTTTGCCTAGATATCAAGATTCCTACAGGAATTTTTTTTACTTAGTCCTCGAAATACCCACTGGTAAACCAAAATCCCCCATCCTTTGCAGAGCCAACAGTTTGCTACTTAAATGGGTTTAGACTTCATTTTAATGGAAGTGAAACATAGTCGACGGAGGCAAATTAAAACCATATAATTTTGTAATCTTAGTTTAGCTATAATTGCGGCAATAAAACAGTGGAAAGAATAATTGGGGAACATATGTTTGTGAGTGACATTATCTAGGTGACTTCCCTTTTACGGCGCTGCGCTGCTGTCCTATTTGTCTCCCCCTCCCTATGCATTGGAATGACAAACCTGCGAGCCTGGAGTTAATGCTGATTGCGGCAGCTGCTTACACACCGAGTCGCCATGGCAACCAGGGACGTTGCCACGCAACCGTATTCTTTTAGGGACAGGGAAAATGCCCAAAGGCTTACTAAAAATACATGGAAGAGGGGGGGAAAAAAAAAATCTTAAATTTTCTTACTACTGTTAATGGGTATAAGGGACCGTGCTTCTGCCTGAAAGTAGAGGTCGGAGAAATAAAAACCCAGCCCTGACCTTTCCAAAATTGCTTGCCGTTGCTTGAAATCTCCAGCTTTATTGACAAAGATGACTTTTGATCGATTGTAAAATTGGTCACTAACACGCAGCAGCCCTCGCAGCCTGCAAGATGCAGCGCCTGCCCATTGCTATTCCGGAGGGGTTGAAGGTCAGCCGAGAGCCATCAATGCCGTATTGATCAGCCGAGCTGAAAAATGCCCATGTTTCCAGCTCCTCGCGCAGTGGGGCTGCGGTCCCAGCCTCCAGCACACTCTGCCGCCTCGGCATGCTGCCGAGCGAGCCGTCCTCCCAGCAAAAGTGACATCACTTCACTCAGCTCAGCTGTTTCTGCACTTTTCTATAAATAGCTAGATAAAAAATTGAAGGCTGCTTTTGGAGAATTTAAGCAGCCAATCTTCTCCTCGTCAGCAGACGAGACAGGCTGGTTTTTTTTTTTTTTGTACCCTACTAATATTGCGCTGCAAATTCTTCCTCCTAATATTTGGAGCTTGACACCGAATAACCAAAAATTTTGAATGGTATGCATGTCTGCATTCAGGATTATGCAAGAATGGATACTTAATTCATCATTCATCACCTCTCTAGCTGTTAAAACGTGATCAGATAAGAGTGAGGGATGGAGTGAGGAGAAGGTGCACAGGCCTGGCATGTTGCTGATGTGGCATATTTGCTGAGCTCAGTATCACCCCTACCTGCAGAATTCCCCATGTGCCAGACTCCTGGTTGCCCCCCCGAATGAAACACACCATGAACTGGAGTCAGAGTTACACCAGGGCTCTTGTTGGCTGTAATAGGCGAGACAAAGTATTTGAAGGAAGCAATTAGAAATGCAAACAAAAGCACTGTTAATAAGCACACTTCCTACTTTTTCTTGATTCCCATTTTGTAGCTCTATTTCTTAATTAACCCTCTAAGATAGCTGATGAAAGAAAAGCATCATCTGCCTGGTCTGTAAATAACCTCTTGCTTGATAGTGTTTTTTTAGGAATATGAGCATTAAAACCTGCAAAACACAAAACAAAGTGTTGAAACTGTCTGGATAAAAATGTGTATTCTGCAAGTTTTATGAAATTTTGGAGATGATGTAATTTCTTTTGGGAAAAGTAAAGGAAAATACACTTGTAAACATAAATAACAACCACTTGAAGAAAAACATGTCTTCCTCAGACTCAATTTATAGGTAGCCATTATGGCTTTGCTTACCGTGCCTTTGCTGTCCCTGGGTTGCATTCCCAGTAGGAAACAAGCAGGGAAGGGGAGTCTCATAGAGCCCAAGAGCCTCTTTCAGCTCTTCAGCACTCCTGAGCACAAGTCTTGGCTCAGCACCACACAGGGTGGAACCTCAACTATCCCTGTCCTTGTTGATATGAACAGGGAGCTGAAACTGCTTGGCAACAAAAAAGATGAAAGTACTTGTTTTTCAGAAAAGTTAATGGCACTAGAAATAGAACCCTGACAGTTCTTTGAAGGTGGGGAAGAAGGGACCTGCAGTTTTTTCCTCCCTAGTGCAGTGCAAATTGCAGTGTGGTAAGTATTGCAAAGTGAAGTGCTATGGCCTGTGTAGTATGAGGGATTAGAGCAGAGAACTATAATGACTCATGCTGGCCTTAATATATGCAAATGTCCCTTAGCAGCCAAAGTGCAAATGAATTGCAAAATGTATGTGCAATTATTGATGTATGGGACTTCAAAATGTGTTTTCTTTCTCTATAGAAACTGATCTATAAATGATTCTGAATGTAAAATTCACAGTTTACTCTAGGGATGGAGATCAGTGAGGCTTGTACTCTTAAATATCTTTTGAGTATCTGGGTGCATGTGATTCAAAACCAAGCTGCAGCTGTTTATTGAAATATTTTTGATAGGGTTAATGGCCATAAAGTGAAACACAAGAAGTTTCACCTCAGCATGAGGAAGAACTTCCTTAAGTTGAGAGTGGCAGAGCACTGGAACAGGCTGCCTAGGCAGACCATGAAGTCTCCCTCTCTGGAAACATTCAAATCCCACCTGGATATGTTCCTGTGTAACCTGCCTGAGATGACCCTGCCTTGGCGGGGCAATCGACTAAATAATCTCCAGAGCTACTTTCCAACCCTAACAATTCTGTGATTCTGTAATGTTTGGTCTTTTTGAATAGTCAATACTGATGTTTCAAATGGAAGAATCAGGTAAATCCAATCTACCTTCTCTGCAAATTGGGCAAAGTAGTATTTGACCCACTGGTTGAGTGGAATGCAAATAAAACAGGCTAGCTGCATATCATTCATTTCAGAGAAAACTAATGGTTGAAAGATAGATTTAAATTTTGCCCAAATACTTGTTAAACATTTATCCAACTTCCAAAAGAACTACTAGAAACATATTGCTGTAATAAAAAAACCACAACCCCAAAACCAACAACAGAGTTAAAATTATTTACTGGGATAGTATTTAAAGAACTGCATTCTGTTTTAAAATTTAATTTAGTTTTGCATATAAATGAATATTGAAGCCTTGTTGATTTTTTCAACAATGTATTTATTTTTCAATAAGGTTCACATTTTGCCCTTATCATTATATCCCATAAAGCATTTTAAATAGCACACTTCTATAAATGTACTTCTTCCACTTGGAAATAAAGCACATATAATTGACTTTTTTGTTTTTTTTTTTTGATCAAGTTAGCATCCTTCCTACTTAAAAAATTGTCTGCTTATTAAAGGCAGAATAGAGAAGGCTGAGAAGAAAGGAACTGCATTCTTAAGCCCAACATCATCTTGTCCTATTAGTCAATGCAGCTGGTATGTATTGAATACTGAAAAGCTGGACAACTGGTTTTATTATCTTTGCCTGGTCTCAAGCCAACCCCCTTCTGGGGACAACGGTCTTGACTCTGCATTCTGTGACCTTTTCAAAATCTCATATTGAAAATATGAGTGGATTAGCCAAATTTGTGAATCACAGTCCTGCTCACTAAGTCAATAAGGGCTTGCTTGCTAATTTCAATGGAAGCAGGAGCAAAAATGATGTCAGACTGTGCTCCAACAAAACTCCATTTGACTTTCTGTCAGGATAAAATTAATTTCCATTGTTTTTATTGTCCTTTCATGTCTTTTTACTGACAGATAAACAAGGAACTTCACTGAATTTTCTGAATCCTTTCTCAAGAAAGGTTAAGTAATTCTATTACTTTTATTTCTGAGCCTACAGACATCACCTGGGTAGAACCTTCTCTCAGTTCACTGCTTGGTCGAAGGAAAAAATGACTTGTAGTGTGGGTGAGCACTGGTTGAGTGCTGGCTGGTATGATAAAATCTGATATTTGTCTGGGGAAAGAGGAGGAGTGCCCCAGGGAACAATTCCCCAGACTACCCTGAACTCATGCAGAAGCCTTGAAAACACTGCTGGGCTCTGTGTTTTCCTTCTCCCTGCATGGCAAGGAAGGCAAAGAAATAACCCTGTAAAAGAAAAGGTTTGAGAAACTGTGTCCTAAAACACAATGTGACACTATTTGGAAGGACAAGGGGATTTCTTCTGTTGTCTGTAGTGTTCTCCTTGACTTTATTTTTAAGGCTTTTTTTTTTAGTCTGGTTTTCTCTTGCCACTCTAGTAACCTGACTTTGAGGATTTCTTCAACATTAGAGGCTGGCTGAATAGAAAAAGGGTGTACTTGTATGTGCACAGACACACACAGGGATATCAGCAAACACAATGCTTTACAAGGGTGTTTACTAAGGGAACTATAGACAGAGAACTACATTATTATTAAATATCTGTTTAGTATCTTACAACTAAAAACAATAGCCTGATCAAGCCTGATTTTTTTTTATATTTTTGAATGAGATGAAGCCTTTCATAAAGAAATCCTTCTTTATCATTTTATGTGTTTGTGTCAAAATATCTCAGGGCACAAAGCCCAGCAGAAAGCCAACTTAGAAAAAAAAAAATCTTTGTAAGTGCTTTCATGACAGCGAACCATTAAATCTCCTGAGTAATGTAGGGAAGAGCTGGATCATGCATAGCTTGCTCTTTACCCAGGATGCACTGTTGCCTGCAAGATTCTGAATAAAGAGACACACCTGCTAGCTAGCTGATAACACTCTGGGGTCATTTCATTGAAGAAACTGTCAGCCAGGAGGTATTTAAATAAAGCCACTGATGAATTCATGACCTGCACTACTGAGACTAAAAAAAAGGTGTTAAAGCAGAAAGAGAATGCAGATAAATGCACATTCCTTTGTACTGCAACAAAACTTCCCTGTGTAAATCAACTGAATGGGAAAGAATGGTGAAAGAATGCATTTCTCCATACCGTAGTGGGGAAGTGAGATGGTACAGCTGCACATCTGGCCACCAGCCAAAGCAGTCGTGTGCCATGCTTGTTTGCCTACTAGTGCTGCTTAGATTGGCAAATGCCCATGCAGTTTGAAGAGGGCAGGCGCATGACTGGATGGCTGCCAGTAAGTGTGCGGGACTGATGCCACTGCTGGACGCCATAGCCTGGTAGGAATGAGGAATACAAAGGCATTCAATAATCTGAATGTCCCTTTGCTTCAAGAGAGTGGTGCCAGGCAGCATTTAATGAGAGATTGCTTTGTTACAAAGTCCTCGACATCAAGTGGGCTGGTGAGCTCATTAACCTGACTGCAGCAAATAAAAAAGGCGCACTCAGAAGACTCCCATGATAGCATACTCAATAGTGTAAGAGTCCTTTTGCTTCCTTTATGGTGATCCATTAGCAAGCAGCAGTGTAAACACCATAAAGCAAGCCAGTTTTCTGATTGTTCAACTAAAGTCTGTTTTCCCTTGGGGATTATGCCACCAGTTGATGCACAGACATCCCCCCCACCCCTCCCTGTTATCTGTTACATAATGATCTTCCCTGCAATGAAGGACTTCCCCATATTCCATAGGAGTACAACAGCAGCCAAGGAAACTACTGACAATTCACATCTCTAAAACAAGAAAGGCGATGATGTAGGGCACATCAGAAAACAAATAAACCACAAAGTGATGCCAAGGGGAATGGAAAATATGATTATGCTTATGTTTATACAATTTCAGTTAGAATTTATGAAAATGGTACATATCTTTCTGTGTCGTCTTTGTTCCTGTTTACACAGGGCTCTGTATGTGTAGGAGAGGCAGCCCACCTTACTTGTCTAACTTAGTTCTCTGCATTTTCCACAAATGCTCTTTGCCCTCAGGAAAATGCATTATAAAGCAGTAGTTCCAGAATAAGTGCCTACCATGTATCCATTCGAAACACATCCCTTTGCTGATTTACTAATCAAAGGGAAAAGAGGGAAGAAGCAAATCCCCAAAGAATTTCCCCTTTCAAAACAAAGGGGAAGATTCCTTGTCGTAGTTATTCCATTAAATCCACTGGAGTGACACTACTGAAAGCATTTTTTTCAACACCTAAAAAGGTCACATTAAAATACCTGTGTTTAATCCCCAGGAACTGCAAAGGGATGTTGCTTCCCCATAAGCACCCAGCCAACAGTATCAGAAAAATAACTAAAAAAAGCTAATGATTTTTTATTTTTTGGCAGCTCAATGATCAGAATGGATCTAGTGCACACTGGTATTAATGATTTTTGATTATTCAGTTGCTCAGTCAAGGTTCTATTACTCAAGTATCTGTCTAGCACAAAAAATATAAATTAAAATCATCTTAGGCACTAATTAATATGCTTTTCAGAAGAATTACATACTAGTTACAGAGTTTGAACCTATTATGTTCTTAGTAATAAGATTGTTTTTAATTCTTTAATGAATTTCAGAATTCTTTAATGATTTTCAAGGTGCTGCCACCAATCAGATTCCATTATAGGGATTTAAAGTTACCAAGCAGTAATTATATCACTGCTGTTAGTATGCGAAATTGTGTAAAAAGGACCAAAAGAAATAATGAGGCTACCTCTTCCTATCTTTATCTACTGTATGACAAAAGAGTCTGAATTGTGTTTTCTCTGAAATGTTTAGACAGCACTTCACATTTGTAATTAAAACTTGTCTTGGTCTCTATTTTCCTATGTTGCTTCCCACCCGTTCTGTCAGAAACATGCTGATTAACTGCTGCAAAAAAATCTACGGTGGATAGCATTGGCAGATCAGATACAGATTCTTCTAACACCCCAGAAATTGTGAAAGGGAAGTCAAGGAAATGATCTTATAAGTTTTTGGAGGTTTTGTGCTCTTAACATTCAGAAGCAGATGGAGAGGGCATGTTGGACTGAGTGCAGTGAAGGCCACTAAGGGGGTCAGTGGGCTGGAGCACATCATGTGTGAGGAGATGCTGAGAGAACTGGGCTTGTTCAGCCTTAAGATGAAAAGACTTGACAGGGATATTACCACTGTCTAGAACTGCACTTGGGAGAATGTAGGCAAGATGTAACCAGCCTCTCTCAGAAGGTGTGCAGTGATAGCACAGGAGGCAGCAGACACTGGAACGTGTGAAGTCCTGTTAGATATGAAGGTGGATTTTGTGTCCTTTTCACCATTATGGTGGATATAAGCAGTTATAAGTCTCAGCTGATGTCCAGGAAGGTGGAATTGCTATCCTTGTAAACATTAAAACTCAGCTAGAAAAGACCATGAGCAAGTTGATCTGATTGAACCTGCTTCACCAACTGGGTGTCCTTCAGACCTCCTTTTCAGTTTAAATCATCCCCTGGCTCTGGGGCTGGTCTGGGGACAAGATTGGTCAGGCACAAGCGGGGATCCCAGCGAAGGATCTCAGGATTGTTGTGCAGGATTGATCACAAACAAAGGTGGCACCACAGGGCTGCTCTGCTAGGTAAGTCCCCAGAAGTGCAGCTTGGAGAGGATGCCATGTTTGTGGCATTTCACAGTGCGGTTCTGTCTCTGATAACAAGTCCTTCACACTCATAAAAAAGGTCACCAAATGCAGGCAGCAATAGCACCTTGTCACTACAGTACCAAACACTTGCATATGAATTTTTTATTTGACTCATGCAAAGCCTGATCCAAAGGCAGTCCTTGAACTGTAAACTCCCGTTGAAAGGACATTGCCAGTGATTTGACCTGACAGTGTGCTGAGATGTAAATCACCAGATCTGCGAGCACTCATAATCAGGCCTTAAGCACAATGCTGGAAAAGAACAAAAGGACTGGAACTGTAAGACTCAGGGCCACCACAATAACTGAACGGTGCAGCAGAATGTAGCTCTTTTTCCTTGAATGCAGCAACTTGGATCGATGCTGAGAACAGTAAGGAAGAGTATGAGGAGGTTGGGCCAACTGCTGACAGACTAGAAGAAGACAACATGGAAGAAGCCAAGCTATCTCAGAAGCACAGGGTTGATCTGGAACTGCTGCATGGCATCTGACCTGCAACAAAGTTTAAAAGTCAGGGAAAGAAAGCAAGATGAGCTTTAAGAAAAGGGAAACAAAATCATTGTATTAAGTACTACCAGTGCAAACTTTAGCTCAGCAATAGAAAACCAGCAGAGTAACAGGCATTTTTGGCAAGGAGAATAAGGGAGACTATTAAGCACAGTTAGATTAGACTCAAGTGGATATATTTTCTCTCTATTCTTAGTGTTACGTGAATCTGTCCTTTAAATTTGAACAAGATCATGTTGCAAAGGACCTGTGCTGCCCCTGTGAAAAGTAACACGGATATTTTACTATGCCACAGTGAAAAACTGCAATCCTGACGATGAAAGTCTGATTCACACACACATTTGTGAGACTGCTTCAGACAGTCCCAATAGTAGAGGGCAAAGTCCTCATTGCTACAATGGATACTGCTTTTAGCTCCTTTGGCTGACTTTCCTTCTACCTTTAAGGCACATTCAATAACTTTGACCTTGCTGAGATAGGAGTGAAGGTGACTGCCTGTTTGGTTTAGAGCTGCTCAAAGTACTTTGAGGGAAGGGAGGAAAGGATAAACAGGAGGGTTCAAGAGTCATTGCAGCAATACAGAACTTGTTTTTCAAATGTTTAATGGAGGAGCACTAGTAAATGAGATAAATAATTCTTTAACCCTTTGCACAAAACTTTGATTCTTTTTCCACTTTGTTTGCCTTGCCATCATCACACAGAAAGCAGTAAGAGCACTGCTGTCTAGGAGTATCCCACAGTATTACCTGTGCTGGGCTAGTGGGCACTGCCTTTTAAGACCTTCATTCTAAAAAACTTCAATTTTTAAAGTAGGCTATACGATATGGTAGAGATTCGTGATTAAATGTTCTTAGGATATGAGTTCAACTCGCAGCTCTGCTGCTGTCCAAAGAATGGACAGACTTTTCAACCAGTCTGCAAAGCAATAAATAGTTCTTTTCATCAGAAGTGGAACTTTCCTCTCTGTAAATTCTGCTGTGATTCCAGACTCATTCCTGGGCAGAGGGAGTACAAGTTCGTGGGAGATTTTCAGTTATCTTAGACTTCTAGACCATATAATGTCAATATTGAGCAGTGCAGAGGACCTATCTAAAGCCAGTGGACAAGGTTCAGAAGGGATCAGGATGTAATATCTTTCTGTGCTGCCTAGACACTGTAATACATTTGTCTCCTGCAGCTTCATCCTCAAGACTTAAGGCATTCTTGTGGATTCTGTTTGTGTACTAGTTCTGCTCTGGGAATTTAATAGCACTTGCTGGCTGTTTGGTGATAAAACAATGTAGGAACAGCAGCACTCCCCCACTCTACAGTGCTGCCAATTTTGAGTTTCCTACTTATAACAGGAATACATGCTGAACGGTGTAAAGAGTTGAGGAAGGCCATTCACAAAGGCAGCCTGAGCTCAGCCCCTTCAGTGAGCACAGGTATCCTCTGTCCATGTCAACAGGACAGTTTTAGATAGGGCTTTCAGAAATCCAGGAGAGTGATTACAACCAAAATGTGCATTTTATATGTGAACAGACCAACGTTATTCTGACAAATATTTCCTCTGACCGAGATGTACTGAATCATTGAAAGGACATAGAATCAGCCAGCTGTCTCAGAAAAAAAAAACCCTGTCCTTGACACAAATGTTGGGTTTTCTTTCTTTTTTCCCCATTTCCCTTTTTGTTGTTATTGTTATTTTGTTTTGGCTTTGTGGGGTTTTTTTCCCTTTTGTTTCATCTTGTTTTGTTCTTTATACAAGTGCAAAAAAGTGGCAGTCTTGATTTTTTGATAGACATAAAGTGCTGGAGAAGCCAGCATGGTAACATATCATGTTAAGACAGGGCATGATTTTTAATTTCCCTGGCTCTTCATTCCCTTCTGATGTTTTAGCTGCTTATTCCCTTTGATGCCAAATATACAGACCCACTTCATGCTCCCCAAACCTCCAGACACACCATGAAGATCCTTCCACTCCCAATATTGGAACCTTGCAATGCCAAAAGTTTAACCTTGTAGATTTCACGTGTAGTATCCTAGAGCCTCCTTCAACACTTTGGCCAATGCACATACACCACGAAGGAAGGGAGGAAGAGAGGAGGGGAGGAGGGGAGGAAGGAAAGGAGTACACCACGCTTGCAAGAGCTTTTCAGTTACTCAAGAGCTTCAGTGGCAGGGACTCTTGAAGTACAAGGGAGGAGTAGGACAGAGTGAGAGTCAGAATAATGGCGATAGTCATTCTTTTTTTGGTCATATTTGTATAAATCTATGATTGTTTAAAAGATGAGCTGAAAAGTTATTTAATGCATACATGACCTGTCTTGATAGTTAATTTTCAGACACGCATTTCACAAATTTTAACTGAGTTTTTTCTTCATCGTTTGTAAATTTGCTTAAGATAATTAAATTTTGTGTAGACTAGAAAAATATTCTGATAGAAGAGGATTTTTTTTTCCTCTTACATTTTGAATACAGTATGGTAAGCATTAGACAAAATTTCTGCAGCAGTGGCTGTTGGAAGAGACTGGACACAGATTAACAGTGCTTGTTCAATTCTAAAAAGGCACTGAAATTAGCCTTTTAAAACGTAGACCAAATAGGTGATGTTTATATATTTTTAGCTGTTATGTTATCATTAAAAAGGGCACAGAGAATATAGGTCTCAGAGTTTCCAATAACAGGAGATGTCTAATTTTCACCTTCCTAATGACGTTTATAGAAGGAGAAGATTAAAACTATGTGTGACTTAGGATACTGTTTTTCCAGGTCTACATGGTAGTTAGCAGTCACATCACAAGAGTCACTAATTTCTGGCAGCATGAAGCACCCAGCACATGTGAGCAAAGTGTTAAATTTTATTTTTCTGTCTTTTGTGCCTGTAAAATAAAAAGAAGAGCAAATCTTCACTGACATGACCTTAGTTCTTTTCTTTCTCTAGCTTCAACTGGCAAAGGAAGTGCACCCGGTGTGACTGCACCTTCTCCCACAGCCTCTGAGGGAAGAGGGAGTACTGGCTATGTTTGCATTGGAAGGTACAGTGGGATATTGAGGCCCAGATAACTAGGAAAACCAGGATGGTTTCTCATATCTGAAGAAGCTAAGGTTAACCTATTTGCCTAATACTAATTCGGGGATTTAAAAAAAAAATTATTTTATTTTATTTTATTTTTTGTGGCTGTGTCAAAAGTCCCACAACATTCTGCAGTATTTAGAATCTTGCCTGATGGCACTGATTAACATCTGAAGATGCAGGTTCATCTCATGTATTTTTGCTGTATGTCTTGTTTGGAGTTGTTTCTCCATGCCATGAAAAAAACATTGTTGAAAACTGCTGGAAACGTTAGCTTTCATCCCCAGATAGGTCATTCTTGGCCTGTTTGAATTCCTGTCATCTGGAGGGACAAGACCAGCCATCAATGTGCTCTTTGAAGTAATAAAACTTCTTCAAAGCCTTGCAAGTCAGCTCAAGAAAGCCTAGAAATTGACAATATTCAGATGATCATTTTCCCAAATCTGAAAATAAGGGTCACAATACACAGAGAAATTAATTTCTAGATGCCTAGAAAATGTTTGCCCTGCTTTGTTCCCCTTTTCTAACACCCTCAGATGACAGCAAGCCAGCTATTGATAAAACCATCAGGATCAACACCAATAACAAAAGGGACTGGATTAAAGAATTCATAAAAGACTCTGTGTCCATATCTGTCTAAATACCAGGGATGAGCTTATTGTGCCCCTCCTCCTAAATCACAGTTTTTTGTGATAAAATTAATTGGAATCTGAACTTTGTAACTTGAACAATCCTTTCCTCGCCTGCAGTGGCATGTTGTTCAAACTGAGAACTGAATGAAACAAAGGTTTGGTCCTCTCCTGTTAATGCAGCAATAAAACATAGGGTCACCAGAAGCTGGCACAAAATATGTATGAGGCAGCATTAAAAATAGACAGGAATGTAGGAGTGGTAGCTATGAAATTAGCAAAAGAAGAAAATAACTGTAAATAAAAATGTACAATGTTACTTTTTTGAGCATTCTGCTGGGCAGAGTGGGGAGGTTGAAGAAGCTGAATGTAGATGTGAGCCAGGAGAAGCAGCTGCATCCTGTAGTCAGGCTGCAGCCCCTTCTTCCCTTACATCCCACCTGGGCCAGCCACCAGCACAGCTCCTACTTTGGTGAAGTGGGAAAATAGATTTTACTGTCCCCAAACTACTCTGCTCACCAATTGCCACCCGATTTTGAGGATCCTGGTTGCCTGGGAAACATAACTGAGTGTTGCTGTGGAAACTCAGCTTCACTGACCATTGGGTTCCCCTGCCGCCAGGCAAGGAGATGGGAACTCTCCACATTTGTGCTACCCAGTGGCAGGAGATAGCTTGAATAGCACTGGTGCTATCAATAAAGTTGCAAAATGGTGTTAATAGATTTTACTTTCACTTATTTAAGCCTTCTCTGGTCTTGACTTGGAGAGAAAAAAACCTGAAGATAATCCATTTAGGTAACAGATTAGAGGAACAAGTTGGAGTAGGAGGAGGCATTTGTTTATTTATTTGTGTCAGAAAAGTTTCTAAGACTTTTTGTGCACAAATGACTTGGAAAGGATGGACTTGAAAGCCTCACAAAATGTACAATTTCACATTGCATTAATGTAAGCTTTTTGAAGTTAATATAGCCCATACCTTGTTATTAGTGTTCCTGTGTAGTCAGTTGTCTTAAATTGTTCATCTCACAAAAAACATATGCTGTCAGTAAAAGCAATAGCTGTTGCAGCCTGCATTAGCTCCTTGTTTCCAAGACTCAGGACAAGTAGAAACACGGTATTGACCGTGTTTAACCCTGATTCTGTATTTTGGGGCAAAAGGAGTTAAAAAATATCTGAAATAGAATGCTGTAAATTCCTCAGTGGCCTCTGCTGGTTTTGAAAACAGAGCAGTAGCTAATTTTTCTTTCTCTTTTAAGTAACAAATTGGAAAAAAACATTATTATGGCTCACATTGACATCAAGGAAATAATAATAATAATAAATACTTTGCACTTATATGGCAGCTTTTATCCCAGTTTTTCAAAGGATTCCTCAAACATTAATGGTGTTCCACTTTATTTTCTGTTGGCAAAGGGGTCACATGGTGGTGTGGGAGCTCAGGAAGGCAATTTATAGGGTGGTGGGACACTAATGCAGAGCTTAGGAAGCGATGCAAGCTACTGACAACAGCTCTATGGCTAAATCATGTTTAAGATAAAATAGTCTGTCTAATCTGTCACTGTCACAGTTTGCTGCAGTAGAAAAGGACAAAATCTTCTCTGTAATCCATTGATTCTGCTTCAGATGCTACAGCAAAGGAAGCCAAGTTTTGGCTGATTTAGCAACATCTTTTGATCTATTTACTTTAGCAAACCCCAGTCCTGTTTTTTTTTTTTTTTTTGTCTTCCACAATACTTAAAAATACATATAAAATTGCATACATGTATAACTGTGGTATATCTACCTATATAGATAGGTATAAGGCAATAACACAGTAAAAAAAACTTGAGTAATTGTCTTGCTTTTTTTACACTTTCAGGGCTACCAAAATATTCTGCACTTGAATGTATGCAGAGAGAAATATTGGCCAATCAGGAGAAATATCTCTCTTCCCCCCTCTTTATTTTTCTTTTTTGTTTGTAATTGGAAAAAGTACTGTTTTCTCACTGTAATAAATATTCAAAAATTTGATATTCAAGTGAGGAAAGGAAAAAAAGGATTTTTTTTCCCACTGGAAGGGTGGCATATGAGTAGCCCTTTTTTAAAAATACCTCCATATCCAATGTATAAACAATCGATGCTCTGGAGGCATCTCTTAAGTGACCTTACAGACACAGGGAATACTATGTTATCAGAGGCTCACAGGAAACCCTGCCTTATCTGTAACTGATATGAATCACAGGAGCTCTGATGAAATCTATGGAGCTACATCAGTTTACAGAGGCTGAAAATCATGCTCAACTGTTCCCAGTCAAACAAAGGCACACAATTCTCCATTTGCCTCAACAAAGGCAGATGCTTTACCTCCTTACCTGCTCCATTTGCTTTAATGAGGTGTTCACAGCAAAGCGTAAATGGTACCGTTTAGACGTCAACATTAAGCATGGCGATGTTTTAAGAGTAGCACTTAAGGAAATTAAATGCGTAATCTGAGCTAATGTGAATGGTGTATGACTGTTGTTAAATAAAGCTAAAATGGACAAAGTAAAATTCTCTCAAGTGCCTCTAAAGAAGGCATGTTGTTAGTTGTGTGAGTTACACACATGAGGCATAGTCTTGGTATACTGGAAATTTATCCATTCAGATTTCAAACATGGAAACAGGTGATTAAGATTGAAATGAACAGGGCTACTGCCTTTATTAATATTCAGCTCTTTATTAAGAAGATCAGCTGGGTAGGGGGCCTGACACGGAGTTAGCCCATGCTGTTGTAACTTTCACTGGTAGCCGAAGGGTGAGGAGGCATGCAAGGTCTGTCGCCGAGGTGCAGAGCAGCAGCTGTCCCCTCTCCTTTCCTTGTGGTAACACCAGGAATATCCGTCTCTTTGTCTTTGTTTTCCACAGCCCACTCCAGTCTGGTCCTTTGTAGGTTATGGTGACGGGGCAAAAGCTGGTCAGGAGATGCGTCCCCCTCTTCTTCAGCTAGGGCATTTGTCTAGCCCCCCTCTACTGTGTTCAGTTCTTTTAGGGGTGCCTTCTCCCCCAAAACGTTCCCATGGTGCCAAGGGTTTCTTATTTGCATCTTAGTCTGAGAATGGCAGCGTGGGTGGGGAAAGGCAGGTTACCTCGAGGTAGTTTAGGGAAAACAAACGGAACAATTAACTAGCAGCTAACTCTATTAGCATTCTAAGGCAGGTGCTCAGCCAGCGGGATGGGCGCCCATGCCAAGAGAGCATACCCTCCCCTCCACAGCCGTCTCAGTGCTGCCATGGGAACCAGGACAACCCCGGGATGGGATGGCGCTGCCATCACGAAGGGAAGGTCCTGCCCGCCCTCGGGGTGCTGGTGGGACCGGACCCAGAGCACCGTTAAGCCATGGCACCCGCCAGGGTCCCTGATGGAAGCGCTGTGGCTTCTCCTGCTTGCAGCAGGTGGGGCCCTGCCGGGGCCACGGGCGGCCCCTGCCTCAGAACCCGCCCAAGGCGGCTGTGGGCGATGTGGTGGACCAGGGGTGGCGAGCCCCCCACCGGACTGGCAGCGCTGACCGCCAGGGCACCCATGCCATCCCAACTGTGGTGTCCCCATGGCACTGGGGGGGCCCATCTGAGTTCTGCCCCGAGGCCACAACAACATGGGTGTGGACCAGAGCATCTGCGTCCACCGGGAACACCAGGAACTTGTTCATTACAAGATGATTATGTCTGTTCCATGGCACTGGCACTATCTGTTACAACAGTAGTATTTGATATGCAAAATTCTAAAGGTAGAGAAATACTGTGTGTTAGGAAATGCTGGGGAGGGACTGTGGCTCTTCTGTGTACACAAGGGGACAGGCAGGTGCTGTTTCGTCCCTGTCCCCACGCATTACAAATGTAAGTAGCAGAGGCATGATTTCATAGATTTACCCCAGTGATGTAGGCAGTGTCATTGGCTGTGCTGGAATTATACCGGATTTGCTTCTGTCTGAAACGAGAAATGGGACTAGCTAATTTATCTTAGCGTGCTGATATGAAATAGAAAGTGAAAATGTCATTCATTTGTGTTTCTTCTTGTACCGAGAAACCACTGGAGGCCTTGTAGGAATGGGAGTGTTAGTACTAACAACACAGCATTTCTTATATATATATTTCTCTCTGTGTGTATGTGTGTGTGTGTGTATATATCTAAATTTTAACTATATTTGCTTTAAAACAGTCCTTAGGAACATGTTACGCCTATGTTAAGTCATACCTTTGGTTACTGGCTCTAACCATGTTTATGAGATCCAGCCTCTCATTTTTTGTGCCTGTATATTAACCTGAGGACAAAGTAATAGCATTTGCCAGACTCAACAAAACCCTGTATTCAGGGGGAAGACATTATCACAGATAAAAAAAATATCTGATTTAAAATAATTTTCAGACCTTTCCACTACCCTTAGGTAAAAAAAAAAAGGAAAAGAAAAAGCAATGAATAAATTAGTAGCCACATCATCATTCCAACAACCTAATTTCAATAGTATCGTAATAAAAGGACAAAGGTCATAGATTAAAGTATTGTAATGGAAATGCAAAATCTATATCTGCTTATAGGTTTAAAACTGTATTTTTAAAGATAGTACTAGTAACGATTATAATTTGAGCCTAGCGTCACTAATAAGAAAATAGTTCTATTTCATTCTGATTCAAGAACCAATATTTACAAGAATGGGTGTATATAAGCATAAATAAACAGTTAACAACTGTACTGAGAGTATCTGCATGGAGTTTTGTGTCAGCTGTAGAACTGTTTGTCAAATGCTCTTATCAAGACACCTGTTACAATTTAGTTTTTTTTTCTTTTTCTCTTAGCAGGAGGCAAGTAATAGGCTCAGGACGTAGCTAGGAAATGAAACTAGGTATATAATTTTCCTGGGTTTTGCCAAAATGTTAAAATGCATCAAATTTGTAATTCATAAATTACAAAAGTATCCACAATTCACTTTGAGTAAAATCACAGAGAGCAATGCAGCTCAGACCTACTGAAGTCTGGCATCCAGAGTGCTCTATCCTAAACAAACAATCCTGTGAGAGAACCCAAACTCAGCTTTGGTGAGGGAACCCAAAGTGAATTCTGCATCAGAAAGTGCAGAAACTTAATCTCTCCCTCTACAGAGAGCAGATAGAATAATTTCCTGCAACTTGAATATGAACAGTTCTTGTCCTTCTTCCTAGTGACCCCCAAAGTCAGGGGCAAAAATGCATGGAAGAGACTGTCATAAATAACACATATATTGAACTTTTGTGTGCAGTTTTTTACATGCAATTATTTAAAGGAAGATAAATAATATTGGCTTCCTATGGTATGTTGCATTCCCTGCCCCTCCCTGTCCACTCCCCATACTCCCCTTAAAATAGTTTTACGCATGCTTGAGAATCCATACAAAAATCACCGACATTACCTAATGTGATAGTACATAGTGTGGAAAAAACATTCATTTAACTTCTGCCATTTCCTAATAAAATACTTCACCAGCAGTTTTGGTGCCAAGGTAGTGCTGTAGGACTCCTTCTTACCAGATCAGAACAGTAATACAGAGGCACCTGAAGGATGCCAGGGCTTTGAGTTCAGGGAATCTGTTCTGTATCGCACATCAGGCAACAGACCCAGGGGACACGAGAACTTGCTTAACTGAGAAGATTCTTCTCATCTTCACCTGGGCATGCAAAGGTTTGCAACCCTGCTCTATCAACTGCCAGCTGTCTTGGTGCCAGTTGAAGGACAGTGGGGAGTAGAGCAGACTTCATCCTTCCAGATTGTTTCCTTCCACAGGAACAGACTCCTGACTCCTGCAGTGTTGTGCTGTCTTGTAGCCACCTCCGGTTCTCTGTCCTGAGCCTCCCTTGCTGAGGTAATGAGTTTGAGAGCAGACATACACAAACTGTGATGTACCATTAGTGGCATGCAGGCTGCTTCAGATCCGTACAGCCTGCGGAGAAAATTGGTCCTTCTGGGCACACACAGGACACAGGAGCTACTGCTGGCAGGGTCTCCCAAAGTAGCTCAGCTTGGAAACACCTGATCTGATGCACAATGGAGGTGCAGAACATTTGCAGGTCTTTGTCCGGCTTAGTTTTTGTACTCTCAAGCCTCCTCTGTTGCTGGCAGGATTGACCTCTTACCCTGAAGCACTGCTTTTGCAAAGCAACTCTTCACTTGTGCTGGAGCATTTGGAGATGAAAGGTGGGAAGAGCTCCTCCAGCTTCTCACCTCCTGGAGGCCAAGGTTAGGAATGGCACTGAGCACAGATTGGGAGGGTGAAAGGGATAAAGGGGCTGTTTATTTTACTGGTTAGAAGACTATCTTGCCTGTGTGGAACTTATTTGCTGGTAAGAGAGGATCCTTGACTTAAAGGTGGAAACCATAAATCAATCTTATGCAACCTTTTCCTGGGAACACACTTTTTTGGAGTAATTGGCTATTGTAAATGGATGTGTGAGGCTGGTGGGATGTGAGGCGAGGCATGGGCTGTGCTGAAGTCCTGGTTATGTTTGGTTTAGCCAGCGTCTTTATCAGCCTCTTGTGAGCCAGTCAAGAAATGTTATGAGTGACAACTATAATCTGGTCTCCTCTGCCCTCCTAAAAGTTCCTTGGGATAAATACATCCTGGAGATAACAGAAAGCCACAAACTTGTTTTGTACAAGATGGATCTCGCTTTCTGGTCTTCATGCATTTCATGATTTTCAAAGCTAGGCAGATTTAGTCTACATTTTTGCATGTTGTTGTGCATAAAAACGGATATTGCTCATAGTACAAGCTTCCCTACAACATATTTATTTTTAATGTTTAGTTATTTAATTTGAAAATATGTACAACTCTTCAGACACTCTCACACAGAAAGCCTAGTCTTTCAACCCAAACTATTATACAGATGTTTTCAAAAAGCTTGCATTTCTTCTGTAAGGGAAAGGAAGACTTTTGGGGGATTTTTTCACAAATGCAGCTCACACTGCATGATTTCAAACCACTTCAGTGCAAGAGAAATGTGTTATCTTCATTTACCATTTCTTCTCACAAAGGAAGCTTTGGTAAAATTTCTCATGTCAGTGCAGAAGACACAAATCTGAGTATGTACATGTGTGTGTGTGTGTGTACATATGTTTTAGAAGAGAACTGGATTTTCCCATCGAATTCCTGTAGCAAACCAGTGTGGTGCTCTTTGTTTGGCTTGACCTCATCCTTCTGTGCAGTTGCAGAATGAAGAGATGGAAAGCAACTTGCACATCATTTGTGTTGTGTCTCTCTTCCAGTGATGTTCTGTTCTTTACCCTGTACTGCTCAGGTTTTCCAATTTGTTTTTAAATAGCTTGTGGTTATGGCTTCTCCTTCTTCCCTTGGGATACTATTCCACAACCTAATGGTTCTCAAAATTAGAATTTTTGCTTCATCCCAGGTGTATGACTTTGTTTATAAAGTGGTGAATTCATGCAGTAATGTGCATGGTGCAGATGTTTCACATGGGGACATTTATGTGAAGTGCTTCCATTGAAAAATGGGGATAAAATAAAAAAAACCTTATTAAGTGAATTTACAATATATGATGTGTAAACACACTTTTATTTTGCAATTTCATCACAAAATTAGCGGCACATACAGCTGTAATACTGTTTTGTCACATAAAAATTAATTACCAAGAATTTTATTTTTCCAAAGCTTAGGATCACAGCAAAATAATTAAAATTCTTCATATAAAAGAAGGAACTTCATAATACATTCTTACAAAATATATGTGTAGTACATTTCAACCATTTAAAATTTGTGACTGTAACAGGGCCTTTTTGCTTTTTCTGCTTTTTTAATAAAGTGGCAATTGAGATCTATCACATCCATAGCATATATCACTGTTTTTATTCAAGAATTCTTGTGAAAATAAAGCACTTCTTTTATTCACAAAAATCATAATTGCAACATACATAAAACCTGTCAAAGCTCCAATTTCCAATATTCTAATGAATATCAAAAGAGTCCAGCATTTGTGACTTTGACAAATTGCAAATGAGGTTTTATTCATTAAGAGGGCCGCTAATGTTTATTTAAATGCAATTTACTGTTGCATTATTGATTAGCTACTGCAAAATTATCTTACAAGGAGCACGTGTAGCAAGAAGATTTCAGGTTGAGAAAGGATTTATCTAGGGAAGGCCTGTAGGCTTGATTTAGGCCCCAGGACATGAGAGTTTTAATTTATCTGGAAAGAAAGGCCTGGTGGAAGGTTTGCTTTGTTTGCATTTAGACAGCAGATGAAAGGGGTTTTGATGTTGAGCTGAGAGAAAATGGCTGCCACTCTTGTTATTCACAGGGAGAATTGAGCAAAAGGAAAAATCTATTATAGGGGGCAAGATAAAAAATGTCTGTCCTCCCCTGCCCACCCACTCCCCAGTCCTATTCAGCATCAGGCTATATGTGGCTTGTTATTTTTGGAAGGAGAAATAATAAAGAAAATGTTGCTTATTATCTAAAATCTCTTTAAAAATACCCCCCATATTGTCTTAATTACTGAGCCCTAACTTGTTTTTTCAGTGCCACAAAACTCCAGTGAGCTTGCCATATCTGACATAGGAGCACAAATTAAATCTGGGCCTATATATTTTAATGAAACCTGAATGTATAGTGTTTTCACTGTTTCCCAACATAAGCAAACACTTTCTGGCAACATTTCATGGAACTAATTGCTAACAGCTCAAAGAGTGATACAGAGCCTCTTTGGCTTCCACCTTAAGGAGGAAGACATCTGCGGTACTTACTTGCTTTAGCACTGGTTTTGTCTACAAGAATCAATTAGTCATGTAAGCCACTGGCATGAATCCTGTCCTTCCTGAGGGGTTCTGCTGCAAGATTAAATAGGACTCAAGCAAATACATATAAGGGATGGAGATTTAAGAAGGGGTAGTCGTCCCACTGATCTAGCAGACAGAAGCCTGTGAACCTAAACACCACCACTGGATCAGGTGGAATCTTGTAAACAGGCAGCCTCTGTTCCTGAAATAAACTATTTTAAATTTCTAACTTGGAAAAAAGTGTCTTAAAAAGAACAAACTGCTACTTCAAAAGGCGTGGATCAAGTACACAATAGCACGACCTGAATGTCCTTTTCTGGACTCATTACAACCCGACAGGGCTTCTCATTTCAAATGACAGTCAGGAAAGCTTGGAAAGCTCTCAGCCAATTGCAAGGTGGAAGAATGATCCAACTAAAATTAAATCTGAAACTCAAATATTACACCAAGACCTTTCAACTTGCTCATTATTCCATTAAACCAACTGTAAAAACACCATTCTTCATCTGAAATGAGTTTAGAAAAACTTTCATTGTGTGACTTGGTCCACAAATAAGAGTGACAGGAGCAGAATGATATTTTCCTTCAGGGCTTCTACCTTTACTGACTCTGATGATGATGACTAAGCATCAGATCTGACAAGCTGAAGGTTAATTACTTACTCTGTGTTTCAGGTCTGTCAGGGCAGAATATCATCATCGATTTATTTACAAGAAGTCAAGAGTATTTGGTATTTACTTTGGGCATAGAGAACTGTTGTTCTAAATACTTGTTGTCTTTAGAAAAATGCTAGTCTTCTACTAAACTGGAAATGTTTCTCTGCTTCCCATTTTGGCCTCATTTAAATTTCTCTTCTTTCCTCAACTTCCAAGGATCTCTTGGTGTTTTTTCTCTTTACCTTCAGTCCTTGGCAAACAGTACAGTACTTCACATAACATCAGTGAAGATCACGAGCAATTAGAATGCTCAAATAGAAAGCAAAGTAGGTGGTGTAACTTTGAGATAGATGAATGTGGTCCATTAGAAAATACAGAACACCTTAAATCACACTGTTAGGGAAAAGTCTTCTTAAAAAGATCAGGTTGGTGACAAAAGTCTTTCCCCATGAATGTGACATATTTCAATCATTAACAGGTAAGGAAAACAGATTAGGTGGTGCTGCTGCTGCAGCAAAGGAGAGAGATGTCTGAAATGCTGCCAGTGAAGCATTGCTTGGTAAAATTTTCAGCCTTTTCCAATTTCAATTCTTTTTTTGCAGTCCACAATTAACATGGAAACAAAAATTTATGGGAAGAGGGATTTACTTATATCACATACTTTTACAAGCCTCTGGAGTCTTCCTTGGCAGCATTGCTCTCACCTTCTCTCTGACCCTGTCCTTTATGTGCCCCCACATCTCTCAGTCTCCCCTGTTTTGCCAAAACTTAAGTTATACCTCACTCTTCTGTGGTTCTTTCCACTTTTCTCAAAGAACATCTTCCTCCCTGATACCAGTGTTTCACTGGGATTTATTTGGGTGCAATTAATTAAATCTGAATTTTACCTGGGTCATGCTGGATACAGACATCAGAATTCCACTGGCACTGTATGATGAGAGACACTTAAATATAGATGCAGTGTCCTATTTCCTTTTTGTAGTCTCTAGTATCCCGTTCTTGTTTATTTACTCAGACTATATATAGAGCTGCTCTTTTGTTTCCAGAAAAGATTCCTTTGCATGCATTATCTATCCATAAATCCTTTTCTTTGCTGTGCAGAAACCTACAGCTACGGTTGGAGTCAAGTTATGCTGAGATCCCTGATCAAAACAGGCACACTTCAATAGAAACATCACTCATTGGGAATTTGCTCTGATGTTGCCTGCAACAAACATTTAGGAACTGTTTTATTTTTTCTTCTCTATGTCTGACTTTAATTTAGAACCCAAAGCTCCAGTTAGTTACATGAATATTTNATAATAATAACTGGGAAATGCCTTCTTTGCAGCACCAAGTAATAAAATTTTTATTCTTTTCTTTGACATTCTCAGTACCACTAACTTTTAACAGAAGTATTCTCTATTTCTTTAAAAGGATGATGGCTATCCCCTACTCAAGCCCATGCCTTGAAAACAAACAGTTTCTTTGCATTTCCCCCAATATCTTTTTTCCAAAGACAAGTGAAAATTTCTCTAATGTTGTCTTCTAAGCCAAAAGGAGTGTCAAACAAAACAACATTCTGTATAAAATAAAATAAAAAAGAAACTTGAGATCCATATAAGACCTTGGGTAAAAATGCTACTTGTATATGTTGAATCTCAGAGATTTGTACTATGAATAATTTACCTTGAGGATTTGGCATAATGTGCATAGAAAAATCTTGGTAGACGGAATATAAAGAAAAACACTGTGCAATGCAAGGGTACAGAAATGTCGGAAGAACAATTGTGCTGGTGGAGCACTGGTCTTGTGCATAAAGGATGGCTAAGAGTCAGATCAGATTAGTCAAGCAACTCCTATCACCTAATGCAGGATGTCTGTGTTGGACATACAGAGGAAAAGTACAGACAGTAGTCTGTGGTGGGTTGACTCTGGCTGGATGCCAGGTGCCCACTAGTGTCACTATCACTCCCCTCCTCATCTGAAATGGGGAGAGAAAATACAACAAAACTCTAGGGTCAGGATAATGACAGGGAGAGATCACTCACCAATTATTGTCATGGGCAAAACAGACATGAATTTGGGAAAATTTATTACCAATGAAAGCAGCATAGGATTACAAAAAAAAAAACAGCTGAAGCTTCAAAAACTTCTCCCCACCCCTCCCTTCTTTCCAGGCTTAACTTCACTCCCCATATTACGTACCTCATCTCCACTGGCCCAGGGAGACAGGGAATGGGGGTTGGGGTCAGACCTTCACAAGTTGCATCTGCCACACCTTCCTCCTCAGAGGAAGGACTCCTCACACTCCTTCCCTGCTCACCATGGGGTCCCCCATGGAGCCTGCTCCAGCACTGCCTTGCCCTGATGTCACAGCCTCCTTCAGGCACTTGTGCAGGTGAATCATAGGCTGCAGGTGAATCTCTGTTCCACTGTGGACCTCCATAAGCTGCAGGGGGACAGCTTGTCTCACTGTGGTCTTCATCATGGACTGCAGGGGAATCTCTGCTCCGATGCACAGACCATCTCCTGCTCCTCCTTCTTTACTGACTTCAGAGTCTGCAGATTTCTTTCACATATTGTCTTCTCTCTCTGGTTGAAGACAGTTGTTTTTCATCTTTTTCCACCCTTCTTAAATATATCCCAAATATGGTACCACCATTACCAATGGGCTTGGCCTTGGTCCATCTAGAAGCCAGTTGGCACTGGCTCTGGACATGGGGGAAGCTTCTGGCAGCTTCTGACAGTGTCTACACCTTTCTAGCTTTCCTTGCTACCAAAATGTTGCCAAGCAAACCCAATGCACTGTCAAGTTCCTGTTCTGGATTTACTCTCAAGCTTGAAGAAGACCAAAGAGAGTCAGAGGGTAGAGACATGAACTTTGGTACAGAGTATTTGCAAAAGGAGGGATTATGGTACATAAAAGGGAGGGAAGAGTGAAATGGTGAAGCATAATAAAAAGAAATTCAAGAGGGATTCAAATGGCAAAACACTGTCAAAATGCTTGTGAATAGAAAAAAGAGTGTTTAAAGATACTGCCATGGATTCAGCAAATATATGCTAACTATCACAACAATCTTCAGTAAGACAATTCCTTCCTCCCAGGCTGATGTATTTTAGGCAGTGGGTTATTAACAATGAGATGAAGGACATTATTAAATGTAAGAATTTTGACTTCCAAATTGAAGTTCTGTTCAAGTGAAGAAAATAATAAAAAAAAAGAAGAAAAAAGAGAAAAGCTTTGGCAAGTAGGTGTTAAACACAATAAGGCAAGCCAAATAAGGGTTCTGAGGAGCAGGTTGTTAAAAGCATAAAAACTAAAAGTGAATTCTCTTCAAACACATCAGAGGCAGGACTTGTGAGATAGTCTGTAGGGCCAGTAGTTGATGGATATAGTAAAAGAAAGCTCAAAGGAAACAAAGCCACGTAGAGAAGGAAAATGAATTCTGTGCTTCTTTGTTCACTGGGAACGGGGGAGGGAGCCAAGGTAAAACAAAAACTTTGTTTACAGGAGAAATACCAGAAAAGAAGCAGCATCAACTTTTAAAGAAGAGTTATCTCTCAAATCTGTTCCAGCTTCTCAAAGGACTCACTGGATTTGCACACAAAGCTGATCTGATGGAAACAGTCTGCATAGATGTCTCCAAGTGCTTCATCAAAGACTCCTAAAAAAGCCAGCCTATCATGCTTTAATGGCCAGATAATCACACATGAAAGTTCAAAGATAGGCAACTACCTCTGTAATGAGGCACCTGAATAAATTATTTGCCTTTTATTTCTTTCTTTATTTATTTATCTATTATTTGTACATTTCTTTCAGCTCATTTCATGGGAGAAGAATGTGTTTTTGGCTCTGTAGAAAGTATGCACTTTTTTATTTAGTAGTCCAACATTCAGTATACAAACTGGCACAATTGCCATTTGATGTTCATACAGGGACAACTTTGAGACCTTTGACTCTAGCTAGATGCACTAACTGCAGAAAAAAAATATCCCTTTTGCCATGTATGTGTTGAGATGGAAAATAAATCACTTATTTCTATCTTTCTGCTTCACCTGGCTGACAGACAGAAGAGCAGATTACCACTGAATTAAAATATTTTTTACCAGTATTCATCTGAGATGAGAAATCTCAACTTCATTGTAACTATTCACTCTATAAAAGCTTATAGTAAACACACAAAGACTGTAATGAAGGAACAAATACAGAAAAATTAATAGTGTGAAGGTACAAAGATGGGATGAAATAATTATGGGATCCAAGAAAAGAATACTGTTCCCTGCTAAGAGGAGCAGCACTTAGAACAATGACATCAACAAATCCTGGCTGACTAGTGCCAGAATTCCCCATGATCCACACCTCAAGTAATTCTTCCGTATTACTGCTGTTAGAAAGTTTTACTATTCTGAGGCAAGGGAAAGAAAATTTCATTGTGCAATCTGATTTCTCAGTTTCATTTTCCACGTTTCCTCTGAAAAATGGAGGTCTCTATCACAGTGGCAGATTAGTCCCCAAAGATGCTAGATTGGCCTGAAAGATTTGTCATTTGATACTGTTGCACTTGTTTTGGAAATTGCCTTGAAAGGAAATGGCATTATGCCTGTTTATTAATGGATCTGGCAACTGCAGCGCCTGTATATTTTTTGAGTTGTATAGAGAGCCTTTCTATAAAGTCATTCACACAATCAGTTATTTGGGTTGAAAAGCACTCTACAGGAAAACACTGGCTTGAATGTCAAAGACAGGAATAGCAAAGTTTTGCTAGGTTCTCTGTTTCAAATTCTGAAGTAAATTTGGTGACTTCAGAGAAATTATACTGGGGATCACTCCAGGCTCCCATAGGCAGCCAGTACTCTATAAATGTAACATTATAGCAAATCAAATTCTATATCAGAGAGAGCATCATCCCAGCAACGTGTGTAGCTCCTGTAAGATTTTGTCCAGCAGTCAATGAAAGCAGTGGGCTATTTGTTTGTGGTTTTTTTTGTTTTTGTTTTTGTTTTTGGTTTTTTTTGTTGGGTTGTTCTTTTTGTTTTGTTTTCTTGTGGTTTTTTTGTTTGTTTGTTTGTTTCTTTCTTTCACAGGGTTTTAAAATTTATTTAGAAATAACCGAACAAAAACAACTCCAATAATTTGTTGCAACAGAGCCTGGCAAGTGGGAGGTACACTTTGGTGTGCTTTCAGTTAGGCAGGTACAGCTATAGACCATTTCACAAATGCAGTGATGCTCACTGGCTCTTCAGGAGCTTCTAAATACCTGTCTGAAAGATGCTGAGGGCAAAATGAAAGAACTATAGATTGCAGCTGTAAAACTAGCTAATTGGTGACTGTTTTGTATTCTTCTGGTATTTTTTTTCTTTTAGATTAGATGTTAATTTTACATGTCCTGTGCATCTTCTAAAGAAACATAGGGATTCTTGCCAAAAATGCTTGAATGGCTGGTATTTTGCCAGAAAGACCTCTGCCTGCCCCCAGGATTGACACTCTGTCCCTCCTGTCTTTGCTGAACTAATTACTTGGAGGAATTAAATTACAGTAGCAAATCGGCACCTCATCGTGATTGGAATCTGTTTGAAGTAGGCCTTTTTGTTACTCATTGTATTTTATAATTCCTTTTAAAATGGCCTATTGAGGGGATCTCAGTAAGATTCCTGCTGGTGGGACAGTCTGTGGAACACTGCCATTTTATTTTGCACTGCTCTGAAGAATGGTTGCTCTACTTTGAAAGAAGATTCTAAAAACAGCCCAGAAGGAGGATGATGGTTCAGTTTTTATTCATTCAGTCTTGTCATCATGTTCAAGTTTAGAGATGACTTTTCTACTTGCAAGCCTTGCAGACTTCCCCAAGCCTTTGAAAGTCAACCTGGCTTCTCTTTTTTGCTGAGACTCTTAAAAAACTTATCCTGATTTTGCCTCTGCAGCTTCATTGACTGAGTGCATCTCTGACAGAAGGGTAGGATTGCAAGGTAACTGCTGCCATGACCCTGCCTTCTTGTCTATTCCTTTGCCTCTAGGAGATTCAAAAACATTTTGTCATAGATAGAGCAAAGTTCTCAGGTATTATTAAAAACATCCCCACAAACAGCAAATCCATTGGAAAAGGCTTGTTGTTAAAATCCAAGTTTTCTCAGAGCAGTTTGAGAGTTTGGATTCTGCTTTTCATTACAGAAGGTTTCCCAGGTTCAAGATGAAACCTGAGCAGAACAAGGAAAAGAATCTGACTCTACATTTCATTGTTAGAGGTATTTGTGCTATATAAGCAAAGAGAATTAAATGTTGTCTCGGAACACCATACTTTCCACAAATCTATATGAAAAAGGAGGAATTCCAGATCAATCCCCCCAACTTTTTAGCCTCACACAGAATTAGCATCTCCAGTATTAAGTGATTCTATCTGCATGAAGAATCTGTTATTTTGATAGTAGTTCATCTATGATCAAAACTGTAAGTAACAAATCAAAGGATACCTCATCCTTGGCAAAAGAAACACCTCACATTCCACGTGCAAGGATAAAAGAGAGAAAACACAAAGCCATATTGCATGAGGCAATCCAAGGTTCATCTGCCTCTGAGATATTGATCTTACAGCTTGCTACGCAGTCATATCTTGTTACATAAATCTGGACTAAAATTTTTCACTTTTTCCACTTCAGGAAGCACCTGTCATACAGAAACCCTTAATAAAAGGACTATATCCTCCTACTCTTCCTCTCCACATATTGTCACTTGCTTCCTAAATCATTCCTCTGGAAAGACTACTCTTAGAAGATGGAGATAATTCCTGGTTAACTAAGGTAGCCCTAACAAAGACATTAAATACAAATTAAGACTGCAAAAACATAATTCTTCAAAAACTTTTCATGGATTTATGGCTTACCAAATTAAGGGAGTATGATAGAGACAGTATAGCCTTGCTTTTGCAGTTGACAGAGAAATTTCCAATGAAAGTTGGAGTAGCTCCAGTCCTGAAGACCATTTTGGAAACCAGGCAATTCAAAGGTTTGATCAGAGCCTTGCACTGTGATCAGATTTCTGATTGACATCTTTATCCTAATATTAACACTACATGTTCTTTCCTTATTTGTTTACCTTCCATGTGACTTAGTTCAGGATCCATCCAAAACCCACAGGAGCCAGGTGGTCTGGATTCCTCAGGAATTTCTCATTGGTTACTACAGCCTTAAAATATGCAATTTTTCAGAAGTGCGATAAGCCTGAATTGTCTCTAAAATACTCGCACGTGGTAGGTTCTAGAGCTGCTAATGCAAAAGACAGTGCACTGATAATGCACTGCTGAGACCAGTGTTTATTCTCATTTATTTTAATGTCTTTGTGCAATAGAAGGGTGGGAAACAGCACATGCACACTCTCTGTAGTAGGACCTAAATTTGGAATTTTGAAGAGAAAGAAACAATAAGGCAAAATGTGTGGCTGAAGTAAGGAACACAAGCGGGAAATATCACATTGACATAAAATTAGGAAATCTGTGAGTTCCATAGCCAGAGAAAACAATCTATTGAATGAGAAGATCTGAAGAGCTGGAAAGAGGCAGGAATATAAAAGTAGGTAGGCCATTTGGCATTAAAGAAAACAACAAACATTTTTGGTTTCAAAAGTTAAAATGGAAGAGTAGGAATTAAAATGCAGAAGTGTAGATTTGTTATGTAGGGACAGAATTCCATGTCAGAAAAAATTGAGAAAGAAACCCACTCCTGTGGGTTCCACATTGCGTGGGACGCCAAGGACCTGGAACACATATCAGGACTGCTTGAGGGGACACCCTGCAGAGCAGAAGTTGCCACTCTGAGCAGGATAGACGTTCCTTGCAGCCCAGGTGGCCTGACAAAGAGCTGCAGTGGCCAAGGTGGGGGCATCACTGCAAGAAGCCTTGCTGCCCAAAGCATTGCTGCTTCTGCTTCCGTGGAGTTCAGGTCTCTCTGCTCCCAGTCTGCCTCCCTCACTTTAAAGTCCAAGAACCTCAGGGAAGAGACCTCCCTCCAGGGTAAAAATGTACCCTATCCTGAATTTCATGAAGAGTCACAGATATGTGCACCGTTTTATCAAAAACTCGACTTTGACAGATTGCAACCAAACATAATGAGAAACACTTTTGGGAATAAATTGAAATAGAGTGAGCAGAGCAGTAAAGGCAGCTTTATCAGAAGAACAGATCTCAGTCACCTCTCTGAGCTTTTTTTCCCAATCTACCATTAGTAATAAAAAGCAGCGGTGTAATGAACATTGCTTTCTGCAACAAAAGTGTTAATTATTCCTTCTCTCCCACAGAGGTAGAAAAATGTCATTGATGACTGGTTTGCAAATTCTATAAAATATGCTTTCATCCAATTTTACTGTGAGAAAGAATCAAATCATTATATGTTTTAAATTATATATATATTTTAGATCACTCTGAATTTTTCTCCTAGATACAAATGGACTGTTCTTAGCTTAGCATGAATGAAAACAAAAATGAATATTAAGGTAGTTTTATCATGCCATTTAGTATGCAGATAAGAGAAGTTGTTTTATTGTTAACAAATATTTTTATATTTAAATACAAGTAATTGTTATTTAGTGTGCTTGATGACAAATTGGAAACTCCAATTTACAAAAAAATAATTAAATAGCATTTCCTACAAAAATAGGAGAGACATTTTGGAATCAAATGGGAAGAAAAAACTCCAAACCATAACTCTTTGCTTTTCCACTTGAAAGAATCACAGAGGAAGACTGGTGAAAAGAATTAATGAAATGATACTCATTATACTGCAAAATAGCATTAATTCCTACACCAGTATTTTCAAACTTTCTTGTTTTGTAAATCATAACTGACTAAATATATCTACAATGTGAGAGTTCTGTAGAAATGCTTGGAGAAGATTTTGAAGTGGTTGCAAAGCAAAGAGAACTGATAATGCTTTCATACTAGATTAACAAATCTATTGTTTATTACCTCAATGATATGACATGCTGTGAGGTGCCTATGCTCATGCAGTAATGATTAGCTAGTTGGCTAACTTCCAGCCAGTAGGGTTATTAACACTATATTGGGAAGCTTCAATGTAAGTTTGATTTCCTTGTACTGTATATTGCATGAAGAAAACTTGTATTAATCAATATAAATTATTCCCCAAACAATAAGACACGATGGGGGTGAGCAGGAAAGGCTGGAAATGAGGTGCTAGTACAAAAAAAAGCGCAAAAGAATAAAGAAGGTCACGTGTTCTGCCTCTAATTAATGTTGAAGGAAAGTCTTTGAAAGACAGAAATCAAATGGCTAAAACAGAAGACTGACTAATGGCCTGTGCTAAGAAGCAGAATTGGGATATAACCTTGGACTTACCAAGTTTTTCCCATTATGCTTCAAGCTGTACCTGAAAAAAAAGAGGATGACACTTCCCACCTATTAAAGAATCATTAATACATTAAATGGTTGACTTAGAACGCTTTACTGGACTACAGGCAGGTGGCAAAATTTAAGATACAATGTTGAAATAACATGAACACATATAGGTGATGTCCAGAGCATGTATATCTTACTGACATTGTGCCTTAGTTTTTTATTTCTCTTATTTTAGAAGAAATAGCCTCAGGCATGTACTTCCAGGACTACTCACCATGACAAAAATCTCAGTATTAAGTAGTGCAGTATCTGACATTATTCACTAGGTTAGAAATTGAATAAGAGCATATAGAGTTCAGACAGACTATTAGTGCTTATAGTTCACCAGCCTTTGGACCAACAAAAAATAGTTCTGCTTATTTAAACTCTTGCTTCCTCTCTGTTGTTATACTGGAAACAAAAAAGATGAGTCAGTTTTATGGATTAAGAATTGTGGACAGCCGCTGACTTCATGTTTTACCTTTATGGACTATCAGATATTACTTTCTGGCCTCAGCCAGCACATCCACAAAGCTGCATGTGAGATATGCCTCACAGGTGTGTTGTGGACCAGATGTGTTCAGAGTGTCAGTTGTGCTAATGAGAAGATCTATACGTTGTCTTGAACAGATGGACGCATCAGAACCACTGACCATAGAGGTTCTGGCATCCGACAGATTTCTGTGTGTTTGGAAGTCTCCTCAATGTGTTTTGCTTTTTAAAATTTTTTTATTTATATATAGACATGAATTTTAAAGTACTTCTCTGAGCACTTAGCTCTGAGCAGGTAAACTGAGACGACAGTGCTTACTGGTGATGCAGCGTGGGTTGGATTATGGGCTAGTGCCAGCTGAGCAAACCATTTCCACACATTCTTAGCAGTAGATTGTATGAATGGAATGATTGATATCTATAAGACTACATAAATATTTTAAAATACTTAAGTAAAACAGGTACTGAGCCAGAGGCTTCAGCTCCACTAAGAAGTTTGCACACACTGTAGCTTTAAACAGAGCAATATTTCTATCCAATTTCAGTATATGCTTAACTTTAAGCTGGACACACAGACCCACTGTGATCCATGGAACCCTTGTGTGCTTGTGCCTGAAGCTCAGCGTATGCTTAATGGACTGATGGAGTTGGGCCCGACAATAAACAAGTCTGCTGGTATCCTGAAGTTCCATCTGCTTCCCTCATATCTAAAGTTCCTTGATGGAAGTGGCTTAAACTGACATGTTTTGCTCCTCGGTTGGAGTGGGCTGAGGGGACACAACATGGTGAGTTATAGCCAGTGCTACCATCTGTCTGGGTTTTCCTGGGAGTACTCATCTTTCCCTATGTACATTTGGATCTGGATAGTGGCTGCATAGTTTTTCTAAATGCTATGCAGAAATATGGCAGCTCTAGGGTCAGTAGCTCAAATAAGAGGACATCACTTAGTGCCAAAAGCTGTTTGTATTTGAAATTATACTTATCAGTCTGTTTGAAAATAGATTTAAGATATAAAAAATACATATGAAGGTGTGTTTTTGGAACAGCAGTTTTTTACTCTGTAGAGTTTTAATTGGATCAAAGTAAACTTTTGTCTAGATCATGTTTTTAAAAAGGTGTTGCAATACTTGGGGTTTTTTTCAGTTTTCAACATTGAAAATGCAGATGCTATGATATATTTAAGAAAAAAAAGAGCAATTTTAGAAAGGGTTTTTTTCCCCCCTTGAAAAATATAGAGGTGCGCCAGCAGTCAAAAAGCAGTGCTTGAAAAGTACAATTAGCTCTGCTGGGCAAATAGCGAAAGCTTTGTTACTGTGCCACACTGCACATCTAGTAAGTGTTTTACACATCCCTAAAGCTGAATTACTAGTGAAGTGAGTAACTTTGAAAATATAGAGGTTATTATGGTTTGCATCTTTACACTTTTCATTTAATGCAGATAGCATGTGGCTGGTGTATGAGGATGGATATAAGTGAAATAGTTCCCATGAATCCACATTTACTTTGTCATATGCATATAAAACATGGAATGAGATATCAGATATGAAATGAAAAAAAAGGGAAAGAAAATAATCAAAAGAAATGTAATTGAGGGAATGAACAGAGAAGAAAAGTGGATTTGCTTCTAGAAAAATGTAGAGAACAGAGATTTGAGAAAAGAGAATGGAAAGATTAAAAACTAACCATAAAATAGATACTAGAAATACATAAAATGAAGTCAAAGCTTAGCATAAGGAATAAGTAGGCACAGTTTCTAAAATGTGACAGATAATAAGAAAAAAAATTCAGAGGAAAACCCAAAGGAAATTAAAAATAGACATATGGTAAGAATCTAAATGAAAAGTTTAAAATTTCAGACTTAGCTATTAGCAATTATTTAAAATTTTAATCAGTTTAAAGGATTATCAACAGAAGTTGTAAATTCTGACAGAATATTCTGCCTTGTTTGATACTATAATAATGAAGGGCATATACTTAAGGTGATTATGTCCCTAATTAAATGGGATTATTCCTGAGTTAAACTTCAGTTCCTCTTAGTTAGTCCTGTGATACCCTACTTGATTTATTCTACCCATAAGATGATAAAATAGGAAAGGTCAATAAAAATAAAATGGAAACATGTAGACCTAGTGAGCATTGCGAAAAAGGTATCAATTTCTAGCTGTTGTGAACAGTCAACTAACAGAAGGATTTACCATGGGGACTAGCAGATTCCCCAATAAACTCCTTGCACAGCCAGTGTTACTCGTGGTTACTGCCTGCCCAACAGCCTGCCCATCAGTTTTGTTTCAGACACATTTTACACACAACATCCAACTCCTCCATAATTCAGATGCACTGAATAACACCTGGAAGCTCATTTACTCTCCATATATCAAAGTAAAAATGAATTTTAAATAGCAGTGAGGACCTGTCATCCTTGTGCTCCTCTCTCAAGAGCTTCTGGAGATATCCTGCATATTAAAATCTCACCACATATCAAAATATTTTCATTTATACAGGTGGTTTTACTAATGACCTAATTATATTTTGTTGCCATCTTCTGATATAACGACTTATTTGTTTTTCTGCCACATTAAGAAGAATGTCCCACCTCAAAGGTCAGGTATTTTTGATGTTAATTATAAAAGTAAAATTAAACAGTTCAAGCTTTTGTCTCCCCTTCTTCCCTAAATATCCCAGCAAAATTTAACCCTGGAAGAAAGAAAAATCATCAAACTCTGTTGTTCCACTTCTGTTCTCTTGAAGACAAACAGGCTCTAATTTCCACATCAGAGATTGCTCTTCCACTTGCTTTTCTAAGTGAAGGAGGACAGAGACCCTTCTACCTGTGTTAATGGTACATAAAGGAATATCATAAATATTTGCATCTTACACCATTAGACCCTTCATAGAACATGTACATTTTGACAAGTGCAGAAAAATCAAGGACAGAGAGGAAAATATGGATCCATATGATGTCTCCTGAATATGTCTGATTCAATCACAACTCAAAAGGGTTGGTTTAGTTATATTTTTATATTCTATTTCTAATGTAGGTATTTGACCTTAGTTTATGCAAGACAAAATGTCTGCAAATGAAATGACTATAAACTAGTGGCCTCTTTGCACTGTTGAGCCAAGGATTTAGAGAAGTCTTGATCTCTTACTCTCTTTCTGCTCTCCTACTCCCTGTCTGATTTATAAATGGAAATACTTATGTTTCTACATCACCAGATGCTTCCATAAGTTCTCTGCTTTTTATTGGAAGGTCATTAAATGAGCCTCAAGGTTTGCATTCATTTTGATTGAAAACATGGCTGAAGCTCTTTGATGGCTCCCGAATTTTGTCCTTTTCAGGGATGGCAGGGTCTTTGTTGGTGCCAGAGCTAGATCGCTTTCCCTTGGTTTGAAAACATTTGGGATCAAATCAGAGCTGCCAAACACAGAACAAAGAAGCGAAAAATTTGAAGAAAATAACACTGAAGTCCATGAGATTGTCCGAAGGGACTACAGAAAGTAGAAAAAATTAAACCAGCTGCTTGTTGCAGGTAATCATGTGACCACAAGTCTTATGGCAGATTGGGAATAGCAATTTAAGAATCAGTGTACATAAGAAAAACTCATGGAATTCCAAGGGAACATAGGGAACAGATACATCTTTTCATATACTTTTTTCTCTAGTAAAATGTTTGTGCTATTAATAGGTAATAACAAATATTCTACCCTTGGTGGAAGAGAATCAGGACAGCAAATACTTCATCAAAACACATAACTCCATGGACCCTCGTGGGATATGTACATGAACATGGAGGGAGCTGGCTAATGTCATTGCTAAATCACTCTTAGTTATTGTCTGAATTCATGGAAAAGTGCCTGAGGACTGAAGAAGGGCAAATGTCTCTCTCATCTTCAAGAAAACAGGACAAGGGCAAGAGGGAGAACCCAGGCAACTACAGGCCTGTCAGCCTCTTCTCAAACCCTGGGGAGGTGAAAGAACAAATCCTGGGAACCATTTCCAGTCACATGAAGGACACGGAAGTCATCAGTCAGGAGAGGCCAGCGTTGACTCGCCAAGGCAAAGTCGTGTTTGACAAAGCTAAGAACATTTTACCATGGGATGTCTGGCTTGATGGTTGAGGCAAGAGCAGTGGATGTTGTCTGTCTTCAGTGAGGCTTTTGACATTGTCTCCCATAAGACCTTCACGATTAGATGGAACACCTCTCCTATGAGGAAAGGGCGAGAGAACTGGGATTGTTCAGTCTGGAGAAGAAAAGGCTCCAGGGTGGTGTTGTTGTGGCCTGCCAGGACATGAAGGGAACTACAAGAGAGCTGGAGAGAGACTTGTAGTCTCTTGTAGTGATAGGATAATGGGAAATGGTTTTAAGATGAAGGAGGTTAGGTTTAGGTTAGATATCAGTACGAAATTAGGGTGGTAAAACACCACAACAGGTTGCCCAGAGAAGTTGTGGATGCTCCATCCCTGGAAGTGGTCAAGACCAGGCTGGATAGTATTCGAGCAACCTGGTCGAGTGGAAAGAGTCCATGCCCATGGCAGGGAGCTTGGAACTAGATGATCTTTCAGGTTCTTTCCAGCCTGAACCATTCTATATTCAGAGATAGACTGATGAATTATAGGCTGGATGAGCAGTAAAGTGAACTAAAATCTTGCTGAATGCCTGAGCCCAGAGGACCTCATCAGCGAGATGTAGTTTAATTGGAGGCCGATTACCAGAGGTGTACCCTGGATGTCAGTAATGGGTCAAATCCCAATCAGTGCCTTCATTTATGATCTGGGTGAAGGGACAGAGTGGGCCCTAAGCCAGTTCATTGATAGCACAAAAGTGAGAAGAGTGGCTGATATACAAGAGGCTCATGAAACCATCCAGAAGGACTTCAACAAGCTGGAGAAATGTAACAACAGAAACAGCATGGAATTAAAGGGGAAAGTCCTGCATCTGGGGAAGAACAATCCCAAGCACCAGCACACACTAGGGGTCACCCATCCACAAAGTAATTTTGCTTTCAGGAGAGATCTTGAAGCTCCTGGTGAATACCAAGCCGAATGTGAGCCAGCCATGTTCCCACATGTCCATTGCAGCAAAATTGGATAATGGCGTTCTGGGCTGCATTAGGAGACATGATATCAGAGGATGTGAGTCTTCTGTCAAATCATCTTGATGTGGATTAAAACAACAACAACTACAAGAACAGAAACACCACCAGAGAGACATTTTGTTGCTGACTCAGTTTTGAGGAATTTGTTTTTGTTATGCATGTGACACCACTGAAGGTTTTTGAGAAGGCAAGGGGAAAACAAGAATAGTTGAATGCAGCAGTGTTACACAGAACTTCAAATATGGACCCCACATATCAGCAATTTCTGCTGATTTTAGAGTTTTTTTTAGTGTTGGATTCCAGTTCTCCTGTTTCTGGGTCGCCTGGTTAAGAGGTCCATACCTTTTTTGGAGTACTCTCCTGCTTCTCACACACTGCATTTGAACCTCTTTGCCCTTCAGAATCAACTCACCCTCAGGGGTGGCTGGTGACACCTGTAGGCCTCCCCCGGCAAGGGAGATGCACCCCCTCCAGGCCAGACACTAACCCTCTCCCCTCTTCCCATCAGCTATCTCACCTGGTAAATCCAGATTATCGCCCTGTAATTCCTCCCACTTTGCTGTTTACTCCCTGCCAACATTACACTCACAGATGGTGAGCATCTCTCCTTCCCCCCTCCAATCATCATTTGGCCATGCCACAGCACACATTGTTAGTTCTCTTTAATCTTTCTCCATAATTAAATGAAAAGCCAATTTAAAAGGAGCTGTAATGAAATTTCTTCTTCTGAAATTAAATATAAAAATAGTTGCTTCTTTTTATGTATTGCAAGCGATTAATAGGGAAAGGGGCCATTTCAGTAAGGACTTCAAACAAATGTTCCTTCATGCAGTGGAGCTGTTGCTGCTGGTGAGGAAGAGATCTGTTTTGCTTGCTGACACTGGGTTTTCTCTTTCATGGCCATTTTTCATACCTGCAAAACATTTTGCGGACTCTTTAAGCAGAGAAGCGGGGGGAGGAGGGAGAGAGGGTTGATAGGTCTACATTAGCTCATTAAAAACTAAAAAACCATTTCTATTTTACATAATTTAACATGGCAAACTATTAAAAAAAAATAAGGTGAAAACTGCAACCCCTAGGCATGTGTTTAAAACATCCTCATTTAGATGCTAATTTTGATTCCTAGTGTATGGCTGGTTGAAAAAAAAAAGCCATTAACAAAGGGGCAGATTACTTAAAAGGCATTATTAGGCAAATATGTATGAGTTTTCTGATACCAAGTGGCCCTTTTATGACTGAATACAGCTGCTAAGTAGAGTGACATGGAGATATTTGTATTAAAAGGAAAGAAAAAGCCACCACATTTAAAAAAATACAAACCAAAAAACAATAATTATATAGAGTGTAAATCACACAGGTAAAAAAAAAATGCTTTAAAAGGCAAGTAATACTTTCTCCTTTAAATATTTAGAAAATGTGTGGCTCTGCAGGTGATGTATATTGCCAGCTGAATTCTAGGATGTACCTAACATTTATGTAATAGTGAAACAAATGTTAAAATGTTGCTATTTAATTCTAATCATATATCCTGTTCTGTGTGTTAGTAAAATAACATTGACAGAAGAGTGAAATGAGGAAAATAACAGGCAACAGGAGAGGAAAGCACATTCTTTCCAGCTGAGACTGAATTCATGACTGGCAAAAATAAGGTTATAATGATATTAAAATGAAAACTATTCAGACAGAAAAGATATAAGTAAATGTACTGTGCTGTATAAATTAAATGAGTAATAGAGGATAGGCAGATGGTTGCTTAACTGCATCACAGTAAAAGAACAGGGAATAGGTTTTCACTGAGAGCTCTCTTTCAGAACCTGAATAAAATTTTCCTTAACAGGAGGAAGGCTAAGGAAATTTTTGACTCTAAGAAGAAGTTAATTTGAAAAGCAGAACTAAATTTGACTTTCTCTTAGGTGTCAGAGAATTTCAATAATTTTTGTGTTCTCTGTAAATTATCCAGTTAAGAATCAGAAGCCTAAGCCAGAAACAGCTGATCATTCAGATCTTTGTGGTCCCCAGCAGCCCCAGAAAAGGCATTTCTGCTGTGGAGAGTCCATAGTGTTCACAAGCCCTTCTCTTGGCAAACACGGGGCAGTTTGGATTTGTCTGCATTTAAATGTTTAAACTATATAACAACATGTGGACGACAAATGAAAGCAGTGCTTTGCTTTCGTCTCTCTCTCAGATCTTTCACTTTGATATGTAGCATCAAAACTTGCCAAAGATTTTTCTTACACCACAACTCAAGGAGTTTTACCACTGTAAAACTGGTGGAAAGAGTAATCTCACCAGCATATCTTGTTAGTTGAAGCAGGAGAGAGAGAAAAGTAATTGTTCATTGTGGAAATGGGATGTTACATGGGAGTAAAAAGAATGGGATATCTGTCTTCTTGTGTTGAACTTTTGCATTTCCCTGCATTTTAAAAGGGCTGGAAGAAAAATATGAGGATTTAGCTACTCATGCTGGCGTTCTTTAAAATGCACCATGGCAATCAATATCAGTAGAGCTACATACACCATCTTATTTAAGTTGCTTTAGTATTGCCCCAGAGCCTGTACGGTTAGATGAAGGGTGACCATGGAAGTCTTATCTGAAGTTACTCCCAAAATCCCTTTTTGAATCAAAACAATTATTTTACTGAGCATTTTGTATTTGATGGTTTTAAAGCTTAGCACCATTGAGAATCTCTGAATTATTACTTCTTTCTTCATTGCATTATTTTAGGTTAAAGAAAAATAAATTGAGGTTTCAAGAAAAAACTAAAGCAGGCTGGCCTAAACCAAAGATAATTCATGATTATTCATCCCAATAATGCTGCTTTGTGTATTTGCTGTGACATTGAAAAGTGAATTAACAGTAAGTGCAAGGCATTTTCCAAACACAGCTGTAATGCGGAAGTGGAAATGATTTGGCAATACCCCTCACAGCTGAATCCTAGCATGAGGTGGAGTTGAGGTAAGGATGGAGAGCTTCTGCTGCTGTTTTTACTGCAGGTGTATATTAGTTTTCTCTTGCAAGTCAATTACTTGCTGGTAGCTAGAGTTTGTTTAGTTGTATGTAAAAGTTATTGAGGCTATGTAAGTGACAGTGATTTATTCCCAGAGAAGTTTATAGAAGAAATGTCTATTCTACCTTTCATAAGTGCTAATTATTGCAAGTTAATCAATTATTGTGTGAGGAATCCTTACAAAACTGGGGATGTTCTACTTTAGATATTTATTAAACCTGAAAGAGCTATGTGAACTGTACTGTTATGAAAGTATAAAAACAGTCTGTTTTGTCAAGCAAAGTGAATGAATAGCCTATTGACAGTACTTCCACAAAAATGCAGGATGTGAGACTTGAAAAGTGAAAGATGGCAAATGAATGTAACTTGTGGACTACAGAACAAAAGTGAAAAACACAATTTAATGAAAGAAGAATTGGTGAAGTGTGTAAAAGTGAAACAAACAAGATGTACAGAGCTAAGATAACTGTGTGAAAAGAGGAGAGATTGAACTTTAATGGAGGAAAATCTGAATTTGCTTTGCATCATAATACCAGGAGAGAAATGAGTAAGGGGCTGTAAATCTTGCTTGTATTTTTGTGAAGTTATTTCTGACATCCCTCTGCATGGGAATGGGTAATCAGTGTTTCAGACTGTCAGACAATCACAATGTTGAGCATAGCTGAGGGTTTAATACTGCAATTTAAAGAAGAGCAGCCACTTAGTAATTAAATATTCTATAGAAATTTCTTTCACTCAGTTTGCAGTGCTCAGACAGGGACAGACTAAAAGAAAATTAGGTAAGTTTATGTTTGGCATTAATCTATAAAGAAAATTCTGAATCTCTGGCTGCTACAGATGGGAGGTTTATTTGGCCTCTACACTTTGCCCGAGAGCTAGAGAAAAGCATTAAGAATCAAACTAGAGATACTAACTATATGTTGTTTTAAGAATCCTGGGAATACTCACAGTAGCATGTGCTTGCCATCCTAGCCACCACTCATAATACTAGTTAAAATGGTAGTGTTTCCTTTTTTTTTTTGTAGCTCTCAGTATGTGCACGTACCCACTCTGCTGCAGGACAATAGGAGGATTCCTGAAAAAACCCAGGAGTCAAGGTTCTTTTTCATAGGTCCTTCCTTTGTAACAAGTGGATTGGATGTGGTTGTTGTGTTTTTATGGCCTGCAGTATGTGGTTTAGAAGATGAGATGGGTATTGTTCTTTTGTTTCTGTTTTCTTTGGAGGTTTCTGTTTTGGATTGTTTTTTAGGATATTATTTAGCCTTAGGTATTATTCAGCTAGGGTCTCTTCTATTTCATGGTTGATGTGACATTACCAAAACCAAAATCCCAGTTCTCTAGAGCATGGGTAAAGAAAATGTATGTTTTCTATGCTTGAGGTTTGAGCAATGAGAGTAAAAGTAGCAACAACTTGGCTGAGATATTACCAAATAAAGATGAATTAAGCAAGAGGAGTGAAAATTGAATTTTATCAAATCTGCCATTTCTGGCATGTGTTTACTGCACCAGTTTACAATTAAAGATTTAATAATTCTGATTCCCTTCTGAATGCAGTTTTTATTTTAACTCTGAAATAAGGGGCAAGTCCTGGACAGGAGGTCATTAATTTTCCCATTCAGTCACCACCTCCTTAGAGCCACTAGAGTTAATAGGGCTGCATATTAATCAGGGCCTTGAGTCCTCTTTGTAGGAGAAAGGCAGGAAGGAGGGGGTCTCTGAATTTACTCCATTAACTTTAGGTGACAAATAAAGGCTGTTCTTCCTGCTGGGCTGTCACTTAGGATGCCTGGTTACAGCTGCACAGCTGATGTGTTGTATTTTTATGTGGTGGTAAAGATGAAGCAAGGTTAAGGCACGAGGCACTGCTCACAGTGCAGAGCTGAACACAAGGAATATGTTCCTTGCCCGGAACCAGTGTGAAAATGTCATTTATCTGTGTTGTGCAATAAACTGCTCTCACACAGACATCTCAGAAGCATAACCAGAAGCAACCTGTGCTCAGAACAAAGGATTTTTTTCACGTGTGGATAATTTAGATTTCCAAACCCCTCTAACAGTCACAAAGATTCATCTGCTGCTCTCCAAAAGTCACAGCAGCATTTAGAAGTGAAGGATAAAACTAAACTGTGCCAGAGAGGCCAGTGGCAAGACTGTGACAGTCCTTGGAGGTGTCCCTTGAGAGGTTGCCGTCACTTCTCCTGCCATGATGCGCCAGTCTTATGTTGCTGCATGGAGTGAGCAGGAGCGAAGCAATAGTTTGTCCTTGGTTCTGTCCTTTTGTGTTTGTCTGACTCACCCACTGTCCTGATAAGGTTACATGTGGAAGTAGAAATGACAGGTGAAAGGCAAGACTTGGGATATGGTGCCTGCAGACAGCTGACTGCTACCTCCTCACACTTCCCTTGCTTCACAGATCCAGACGTTAAACCAGCCACTGAAGTGGTGTCTTTGATTTCTCAGGTCACAGGGTCTGGCACTTTTTCTAGAGCTAGAGAACAAAAGCAATTGCACTTAGCTGAGCTGGGGATTGTGTATTTTATTCCACCATTACTTAAAGAATGCAGACAGTTAGTAACAGCACAGAAGAAAGATTATAGACAGTCACAACACAGCCAGCCTGATTGAAAAAGCTAATGATATTTTTAATTTCAAACACGTGTGTAATGCCACCCACTTCAGTCCCAGCTATAGTCAGTGGTGCTGCTTGTGCTTAGGTTAGGTAAAACTTACTCTTAAAGGAGATATGAACCCTTCATTAGGAGTAAGACAGAAATTTTCACAGCATCCTTACTTAAGTGCAAGACAAAATTCTTTTACATTAGTAGTTTATTTACATTTAATTATTTTTCCTCAATAGTTGCCTGAAGGGGAAGTTAGAATGCTCTCACTTTGGAAACTGAAAGCCACATTGTTAATATATTAATAAAACTATGATTAACAGTGCTGCTAACAATAACATAATCACAAGGGTATTTACCTATTTTCTATTTTCCACCTTCTCAGAAATTTCTAAGGTTTTCATTCTTTTTAAAGAAGATATAATTTTCAAATCAATTTTATGCAGAGTTAGGTACCTCTAATTTTTCTTTCTTTTCCCTAAAATGGAAGAGAAAGGCATGCCACCTTTCAGAGATGTAGTGGGATAAAAAGACACTATCTTCACCTTCTCTAATAGCTTTTCATGATTGGCTGGCATGTTTTGACTGAACTGGAATGGGGCAACTTTTTCGTGCTGTGAAATCTCATTAAATGGGTTTCATTGTGATTGTTACAGAGAATAAGTCTTTATTTTCCTAATGGTTTATTTTCTTGTAATACATTTCACATAGAAAAAAGAATGTTTCATATCATGGGGGTTGAGGTTGTGTTGCTTGAAAAATCCTGTATTGTTCTTGGATTCTCATGAGAATTTATCCATGTGCATTTCCATTCATTTGCTTTGCTCTAGTGTAACTAGGTAAGCCTATAGCTCTAAAACATTGGTGGTTCCTAAATCCAAGCTCCCAAAGGTAACTTGAAATCCAGTTGACTTAAAGGATGAAGCAAAAGATATTTATTTAAGTGCAATGCAACTGCTTTCATTTATGTGTTAGTTTACACTTTGCATTAGAGACTATTTAAAATATATTTACCTGGAGTGTTCTTTCAACAAAGTTCACACTTGCAATTGCAAGAATCAATCTTTTATTTCTCATAAAAGCTGATCTCCATTTGTTTTTTACCCCTGGTCATAGCTTCTGTCTTGGGAATTTTCAACTTTTTTTTTTTTTTAAACAAAGACAATGGAATGAGGAATTTACTGGCATTATCTTTCTCATCCCTGTATGATAAATTCAAGCAGGTAGGGGATGCTAACCTATTAATAAGACCTCCTATTATTGCTACAGAGATAGGCTGGTAGATGAAAAGGGTTTGCAAATGGTGAAAGCAGAGCCAAAACTGAGACTGCCACTTGTCATGCTGACTGTTTCCATATGCTCTCCCATTTCTCTGCCTTTATCTACTTGTTGTCTCCTGGATTACACTGCAAGATTTTTGGGACAGAGATATTTTTACTGTTGAAACAAGAAGGACCTGGTTTTGTGTGAGCCTAGGCACCTCTTCAATCAAAATGTATAGCAATAATGAAAGAAGTATAAAGCTTTGACTGGGCCTTTCAGCCTCAAAGCAATGAAAAATGTGAATATTAAACATTATATTTCAATCATTTTGGTATTTATGCAGTTTCAAAATCTGCTTTTATTGAATATTTTTAGTTTTGCTCAGATATATGCTCCCAATTAAAAAAAAGGTCTCCTGCTGTTGGTAAAGCTTTGAAGCTTTTTTTTTTGGTTAGTTAAATCTGTTAATTCTTTTTGAAGTGATTTTGCATGATTAAGGCTGTGAGTGGCCATAATGTATCAGGACAACAGCAAGTTCTGTTGTGCTTTAGAAAAGAGAACCTCTGATTTATTAATGTTTTCTGGTTTTTATTTTTTATTTTTAATTTTTTAAAATTTTCTACCTCCTTTCACTGTGAGTCCCTCATGAACTGCATTTCAGAACTTTGAGTTGCTGATGATTTAATAACCACAGGTATTAGTTGAATTGCTCTATAGTTAGCTGCAGATGGGTTTAGCATGGATTTCAGAGCTTGGAAGGACTGGTGTTCAAGATAACCCTTTCCCCTTGGTCTCCCAAGTGTCTTCCTGAGACGTGGGGATCCCCTAAGGAAAAGTTTCTTTGGCCTGAGGATTTGCCTTCTGGGGCTGACTGACATTGCCATGGAGTGAGCATTTTTCCAGTGCAGAAACCATGGTCATTGTTTGATAGAACAGGGAGGAAAATATGGTGAGATATGGAAGTAATCAGGGATTAGAAAGGATGTCTGTAAAACTTTAAGGATTTTTTGCCTCAGTGAAAGGAAAAATTGAAACATTGTGGAGAGAGGCCAGTAAAGCCACAGGAGAGCAGTAACAGCAAACCTTCTAAACTCCTGCCCCATTTTATGCAAGTAAGGTATCTCTTGGATTCCTTGTTCATGTTTATGGACAAAAATTAGGAAAATTGTCCTGACTGCATTGAAAAAAATCCCAGAATTTGGGAAGAGGAAGTTTTTCCAAATACTGGGCCTCCATTACATCAAGAGAAAGTGTCAGGAGGACAAAGAGGAGGGCACAGGACAGGTGCAGTTGCTCCTCTGGGTATGGCTGTGAGGGAGTACCAATGACTGACTACAGCCCCCTTAATCCCTTTTTCCCTGTGAACCTACACCCAAAAGGGTTCATAATGTCTTGTCTTTAATTTATAATGGTGAGAGTAAGAGGATGATGCAAAAGTGCTCTAGTAGCTGACCAATGTCTGCTTTTCAATCCCAACATATAATGATAAACACTTCACTGGGCAGTCTCAGGGTAAAAGCCAGAGGGGGAGAGCAGAAGAGGAGAGGAAGAGAAATCATAAAGAGAAATCAGGGAGGAGAAGGAGGAGGAAGAGGAGGAGAAAAACAAGTGGGAACAAATCAGTGAGTGGTCAGAGTGCCTATCACATTTTCTGCCCCATCAGCAATAAGTTTGGGGCAAAAAACCCCAGCTGCACACGAGAGTGCAGTATTCTGTTAGGGCTTGATTCTGTCACAGACAGGATTTCAAGAACAGCCTTTCAGCTATGGCTGTATGAATGCCTGGACCAATAGTTTTACTTTACAGATCCACAAAATGTATAAATCCTGATCCAACAAAACACTTGCCCATATGTTTAGTTCTAATGGCATAAGCACTCCCATCTGCTGTGACTAATCACATTCTAAGTGTCTAAGTTATCCCAAAAATGTGGAAAATGATTTGGTGTTCATCAATGATATTTGTGTCATAAACATATATTTTTTATAGAGCAGTTTTGTGATTTAAATATACATCTATGAACAGAATTTTCTAACACAAAGTTTTTTAATTGGGCAAGCTGAAACCTTTTATTATTTTGGAACAAAGTTTTCAAGACTTTTTTCTGGTTCTTGCTCAGTACTTTCTCTTTGCTTTCCCATACAATTTATCACAAACAAGTTGGGTGATTCTGGTGTAAATCCATTAAACACTTGCAACCTCCACAATTCTTTTTTAAAAGACTATCAAATGTTTTAAAAAATGAGTTTAAGTTCTAAGTAAATGTTTAAGAATTGGATTTAAGGAAAAAAAGAGATTTTAGTGGTGTGGAATAAAGTCAGCATAGGCAGATCAATAGGGATCTGACAGCCTATCTCCAGTGGATGCTAAAAAAATGCATCTGCTGCCCTGTACCATTGGACAGACAGCATAGCGTACAGGACAAATAATTTGTAGATATCATAATTCTAAATGTTCTGAAGAGTTCTAAAATACTTTTTGGTTACTTTTTTTGCAATTCTGTGGCTCGTAAGGTTAATATTTTTTAATTGTCTGTTAGAAGCCCAGCTTTAGATGTCTAAGAGGGAATAAAACAGCAGCTGACACATATTAAAGACCTTTAGAGACACCTATTTTACAAACATCAAATGCTTCCATTTTAAGGCCCAGGATCATGGATAATAACCTCAGGCTAGAAATGCAGAACCTTGTAACAACAGAAAATGTAAGTCTCTGGTTTTTTGCTCCAAGGAGTCTCACGGTTCATTCTTAAACCTTTCCCAGACTCAAAGTTATTTGTACCAAACTTTGGGACAGTGTGATTTCTGTGATGAAACTCCATGATGGGGAAAGGGCACCATTTCTAATGGTGCAAGTTCAAATCTCCTTAAAGGTTTGGATGGGACTGAGTAGTCCTGGACAGAGATGGATTAGCAGGCAAGGTGAAAGAGAGACATGATTAATGCAGCTGCATTAAAAGATGCATGGTAAATGCAATTTATCACATGACTATCACATATGTGCTATATAATTTAATATTAAATAATAGTAGGAGGCTTGTTGCCAAATAGTAGGAGCATGGATGAGGGAGAGGGTGATTGAGGGGTTAGAGTTAGGAGTGATATATTCATTGATAAGAGTGTAAAGGATTATAATTGTAAAGTGGCTACTGGGTAATGCAGAGTAATCAAATATTGCTTCTTGTATTAAAATGATTTATTGCTCTTTTCTGAAATTAAAGCTGCTCAAGGCATTTTATGCTTAGGAAAGGACTTAGCCAGTTTTAAGGAGTAAAAGCATGTAGGAATGAATAACCCTACTCTACATAATTGTCCACACTCCTGTTACATCCCCCAATTTTACATGGGAAAGTAATAAAATAACAAGAGAATAACATTAGAGTGCCTGAGTCTTTCCTCTACTCAAGTAATAAAATCCTGGGACATGGAATTGTGGGATGTTACTGAAAATTACAGTAACTTAAAGCTTTTCTGGACCAGACAATTAGCTGTCATGACATGAGAGGGCTGTATTTAATTGTCTCTTATGCAACTAGATGCAACTGTTTTGCCTTGTAAGAAGAATAACTCAATCTCTGCTTTGGTGTTCTTTGTTCATATTGTTAGGCTTTCTAGTGAAAGTCAAGGCATATATTCTTGTTTTGATTAAGAGGTGAATGTTTTATCTAATTCAGAGTGCAGTCTGCTACCATTGTGCTTGGCTCTCGAAAATGTAACCTAATAATCCTAAGTAGCTGTATAAAAGAGTGATAAGATGCTTTATTCACCTTCCTTTCATTGGGAAAACTTCCTTCTGCAGGGAGGAAGGAGGGGGAACCTCACAGATTTCCTGGACAAGGTCCAGCAGTTATTCTCCTGCCTTTAGGGCAGGGCATGGAGTCACCAGCTCTCAACCCACTGGTCCTGAAGAGCACCAGTCAGACAGGTGCCTGCCAGCTTCTCTCCCTGTCACAGCCCAGGAGAGCAATCTCTGTGACAGCCAGGATGCAGAAGTCTGGTGGCACAGGGCACAGCAGGGCTGAGAGGGGCATGGGTTTTCTGAAAGAGAAATGCTGTCCACAGACAGTTGCTGAAGAGTCTGGTGTGAGGAGTCCAGGGCAGGAGGAAGAGAGGTCGGTACAGTCTCATGGCAGGGATTTTCCTCCTTCTTGTGGCTTCTGTGTTGAAAGCCTCAGTGCAAACATAACACAGGCTGGTGCTTGCCTTGGAAGGAAAGGCAAAGAGTTACAGACTTCACTCTACAGCTTTCCAAAATATGGTTCCATTTTCTCTTACAGTGTTTCCTTTGTCCACTGGAAAGAAGACATCAGATGGATTGCTCTGTTGTTTTTTCACTTCCAGACAATAATTTACTTCAAGATTTCTGTTGCTTTCTGAGGCATGCAAATGCCTGTAGGATGAGATTTTTAATTTGGATGTATGAGGAAAGACTCAGCTGATGCAAGAAGTGAGAGTTGCTTTGCTTTTCACTCTTCACAATGATCATTATATCCCAAGAAAGGAGATTTCTGCTGTATGCTTTTGTCCCTTACATAGGATTTCACAGGATATTTTAGAATCCAGGCACTCAAAACTCCAAATAATGTGTCAGTTGCAACCAAACTCGCAGTGGTTCCCTGTAACTGGGAGTGCAATTACAACCAAACACTACAGAAAACTCTGGATTGTGCCTGGACCTGTACTGGCACCTTGCTTGATTAACTGACGTAGCCATACCTGAGAATCTTGGCTATTCTGGATCTTTGGATCTTGGGCTGGATTTTTAGCAAGAGTAGTAAGTATCGTGAAAATTTAACCACGCAGGTTCCCACAGAAGCAGCTTAGTAAGGAATAGGAATAACTACAAAAATCCCCTTGCAACACACTTCACAAGGTTTAAAGTGATGAAGAAAAGATAGACTTGTTTTATCAGATTCGATCTTAAATTTCTCCAGGCTCTAGACCTTCTTTCATTTCCAGGGCTCTTTTTCAGGATTTGGGTGCATGGTAACAGGTCTGGAAGGAGATGAAATCTGGTCAGTCCAATAAAGCACCATGATGATCTTCTCCTGGGGAGCTCTCCTTATGCTCCCCTCTCTCTGAACTGCTCTCTTAGCCTTGAGGCAAGATCTAGTCCCATCTGTCCTTCCTGATCCTTATATCTACTTCTTCAGCAGTGCCTTGGTAATTGCTCCCTTCCCTTTCTATAAGAAAATCTATGTTTACAAAGTGTTGATGGTCCTGGGGAGACAGCTTGTGATGTTTGCTTGGCATTTTAATTTCTTCACTTAATATTTAAAATATTTATGGAATGCTTCTCTGTGGTATGACCAAGTTTGATTTTACATGAGCCTGAGTTCTATTACTGTGTCATTTTTGAAATGATATATGTAGTGTTGTCATTGTACCAACCACAATACTCAGGTGGGATTGGATAAGGCTAAGCAAGTGTAAGCACAGTGCATAAATGTGATGAACCATAACAGGCACGTCTTAAAAACCAGTATATCAGGATCCAGCATTGTGCTATTATCTTCGGAATGTTTTTGCATGATATTAACCTTCAATACACAAGTCATCCTTTCTGTAGGATACAGGCAGGGGAGACTCCACAGGAGTGACAAGGCAATGTTTCTCTCTGGCACAGATAATGTTGGTGCTTAAAAATTACTTAGAAATTCAGTGCTTAGAAATAAGCTCGTTCTAACATTAGTACCTGAAATTATGGTTACAATGTCTTCCATCTATTAAAATGCCTTTGAGAAGGTTTGCCACCATTCCATATGACAAAGCAGAAAAAAATTGTTGCTATTTAATTTCAGGAAAAGCTTAAAAAGATAATCAGAAATAATTTTTAAAAATCACAATTTCTTTTAATAATTCAGTATGAGATAAAACTTAAAAATAGTACCTTATTTCATTGAGAGTTTCAGGAAGTTATAGCTCAGTTGATATTCTAGGCTGGAAATAAATATAAAATATTAATTTAGCAAAAAAAAATCCACTTCAAAGAAAGAAAATTGCTACGCTTTTATTTAATGATATACTGAAAGACTAGAATCTACTTATTTACTGTTTATCTGGAAGAATTCTCCATTTCAGCCCTTGCTAAAAATAAATATGAACAAGGTACCATTTGTCCTGTTTAGAGAACAAGAAAGATATTTGACAAATAAAGTAAATGTCTTTATTTGGATCAAACATGAGATGAGAGAGTTTGGAAGACTTGAGAATGAAATTAAAACAAATCATTTAAATAGCTTAATTGACTGAAAGTGTGAATAACAGATTGTAAGTATTTTCATATATTCAGCAAATGCACCACAAGTGGAGTTTATAATTCAGTAGATGGAGGGAGGTTTCCAAAATCCTACAGATTTTGTTGCTTTCATTCTTTCGCTGGGGGCAGAAAAAAGCATCTTTGGGGAACACAATATTTGTACAATTATACATTTTCCCAGAATGGAGCCCTTGGAGGTCCATCTGTGTATCCTAGACTGTCTTTGTGTCTCTGCAGCTGTGGTCACCCACATGTTGAGCACAGTGAGGACCAAATGCTGCACATCTCTCTTCGATTGCTGACCCTTGCAGATTTGAGTGGATTCAGAGAGTGGGATTCAGCCCCTGATCAAAATGCTGATTGGGCAATGAGAACCCAACCCTTTTCCCAGGCTAAAGCTTCCTTTTCCTTCTATTGGAGGCAGGGCCAGGAACCACATTTTCACTTCTGACTGCTGGTCATGAAGTTATGCATTATGTCATGAGAGGTTTTAGCTCAGATTCAAAGGTTAAATGGAAGGTCTATCCTTGCTTAAACCACAAAAGAAAATTGTTAGTCCTTGCTGAGTACTTAAGAAAGAATGGCTTGTCATAAACACTCAAACTTCTTTACCACAGAATTCCTAGGATTGCTGAGAAAGGCTGTGATGCAATCAAAGAGTGGTAGCAAGTGACTAGTAAATAAAGCAATCACTTTTACAGTAATTTCTCATAGGTTCCAACAACTATATGTGTTTGAATCATTAAATGCATTATGTATTTCTTCAATCTCTCTTACACTGTACTTTTTTCCTTTTTCCATTTCCTTACCCCTCACCATTCATAGTTCTACTATAGGCTATAGATTTTATTTTATGGTTATGAAAGACATTTCTGTTATTTTTTTCCAGGAAAGAGTAGGATTTTTTAAAATTCTACTAGTGAGATGCCTTTATTTGTAATTTTAATAAAAAATTCTCCACAGAGTTAGTTTATATTTTTAATATCTTTATAGATTTTATATAGATGTTACTATATGAGTTTACCCATGAAGTGAAGGTATGTTCTGCTTTACCAGACAGGTCTAATGTTGATTAAAAAATTTTTCACTAAGAAGCTTTAGAAAAAAAAAATCTTTCATACAGAAATAATCTTTAATACAGAAATAATCCATTAGAAACAGCTTTAATTAGCAATGCAAATTATAATGAATTCCAAATGGCAGGGTCTGTTAAGTTACAGAAAAATGTGGCTGCAAGATTAACAAGACAATGAAAACTGCCAATTGTTTTGTGATAGGACTGTTTGTGTTTACATATGTGAGGCAGAGTGAAAGTGAGCCCTATACTTAAGTGCAGATAACAACCAAAATAAATCTTATTTTTTTTTTAAAGCATCAAAATCATAGCTTCAGATGTCAGAAGTGTTAATGTGATATGCCATTCCAGCACTTGTAGCACTAGAAAGATACTTTTTACACCTATTGAATTGAATCTTGATATATTGGGACATTGTTATATATTTTTTTTTTCAGCGTGAACCACAGTTAAATACAATATATCATTTACTGGAGGATTAGCTTGTAAAATCTGTCATTTTCATGTGTTTAAGGAAGCATGGAGACATGCATTTCTTAGCTTCTATATTATGTTCACATTTTTATTTAAAGCATTTTGGAAGGAATTAAATGCTATGTCTAGGTATTATAAATAAAAATACTCCTCAAGACATGGTCATAAAGATATTAAATGTGTAAACAAGAGAGATGATTGTACGAGGAAACATATTTAATATATTTTAAATTACTTTTATAAATTTTTATTCCAACCCCAAGTAAAAGTTTACTTTTGAAGTGCTCTCTCTACTCTGAGCTTCAAGGGTGTTTGTCAGATTCTCACTGTGCTTTCAGAAATCTTTTTTAATGTTCATTAACAAAATGTAAAGGAAAAACTTCTTTGGATAAATACTGTCCTTGGAAGAAAGAAATTATTAAATCGAACAGCAGATTTCTGCACATTGTGGGGGTAATGACACACCTACTAAATTATACCTTGCTGTTTTTCTATAAATTTCTTGTTTGGAAATCAAGCTCTGTATGATATGTGTAGCTTTCAGATACTCTTTTCTTTACATATCTGTTTTATGAACTCTACATACCTTTCCTCAAAACAGAATGGGTGCCTTCTCTTCTCTTCTCTTCTCTTCTCTTCTCTTCTCTTCTCTTCTCTTCTCTTCTCTTCTCTTCTCTTCTCTTCTCTTCTCTTCTCTTCTCTTCTCTTCTCTCTTCAGGCTGGGAGCACTGTTACCTGAAACATTTTGATGTTTGGATCTTTACTCTAGAGGTCCAAAGGGAGACATGAGACCTTCTGCAGCGAGTTAGCCTGAGCAGGATGTGCCAAGAGTGCCAAACACCTCGAGGGGAGGCTAAGAGAACACCAGGCAAGGTCATGGAGTACAACTTCAACCAATCCTTAGGGAGTACCAAGGGATCTGCACAGAATCAGAAGCAAGCACAGCTTCTGCAGACTGTTTTGGCAGAATATCAGCGCTTCTCTCAGAATTAGCATCACTGAGCTTTTGTGACTGAGGTGGGCTGCTGCAAACCTGCTATCACAAATAACCATGCTTCCACCAACCCTGGAGTCCCCAGTGTTTGTCACAGAGGTTACTGGGTAGCTCTGCAACTGTTCTGAATTCCTTCTGTTATTTCTTTTCACTGAAGTGCATCAAGAAGCAGAAACTACCTCCAAATATTTACTATAAAGCTGTAGTATCCAAAGATTTTGAATAATTTAATTCTAGCTTGACTGGAACACATAAGGTCATATTTAGAGCTCAAAAGTATATAAAGATGACTTTTGGATGATTAATATAATACAGGAAAAGATGTCTGGGAACTTCTTAGCCAGATGTGTGATGCACATCTGTTCTTGAAAGGGGCCATCTACAACACAGCAAAGTTGTTGAGATAAAATTTCATTTGAATGTAGGCAACTTTTTTATTTGTTCTTTTGTGCATGTCATGTTGTTTTGAAAATCAAATCCATATAAAAAGCATGGTTGCCCCTTCAACAAGTAAAAGTACTAATTTCATACTGCAGGGGAAATCCAGCGAGAGTTTTCAGCATCTGTAGTGACACCATATCTCTACACAGCTGAAAGCTTTATGGAAATTCTCCTGGAATTTATGGAACTTGGTTTTCAGGGAGACTTGTTTTTGTACATCTCAAGAATTTTGTCTGAGAGAGGAGGGAGTCTATATCAGAAGAAATTTTTTGCCTATTCCTAGATCCTAAACTCAGGAGGAAGCAGAAACCCTGGAGTTCACAGATCACCAGGGTTTTAGACTAGACTCAGTCTGTCTAGCCAATGGTTTTACAGATCCCATTTTCTGCATGGAAATTTGATTAAAAAGGCAGTTTCTTCAGAACCTAACACAGTAATAGAACAATAAATGGCTGTTTGTTTATGGGCAGCCATGCTGAGTGAAATACAGAACTAAGAAGGGAGCTAGGAGGAATGCCTCCCATGCTTAAGTGACTCTGTGTTTCTGATATATCGTGTGTGATGCAGGTGGGAGAAAAGGAGTGGACCTCAAGGGATTTATTTATGCTTCAGAATTCAGTATAATTCCCTTTAGCATCAGTGGAGCCTGTTTTGTAGAGGAAGGAGTTGACTTCATTTGTAATTAAAAGGTCTGGTTTATTACTAAAATATAAGGGTGGACTGAAGAATAACAAATGTTCCCCAGTTACAACAGAAATAGGTCTAAAGAGGTAATGCATCATTTGAAGACTTGCCTGTGCCTTGAGTATAGACTTGCTTCTCTAGATGCAAATATTGTATGTGTTGAAGATGACATAAAACCTAGAGGAACCTGTTAGTATCCTGTTACTCTGGCAGAGGGGATGTCCCCATCCTATATTCATTCTTCCCTTCATCCATTCACTTGTTTCTAACAATGGCTGCTCCTGATAATTTTCTTTGCTGTTGGACTTTGAGGCACATAGAGCCCTGGGATGAATGTTCTATTAGTCTTTTATTTTCCAGTCATTGAGGTAGATAACTGACAGGATAAAAATATTTTCCAAAAGTTTACTTTTCCAACTTTTTTTCTTAATTCCTTTAACCGGTGCTGTAAGTGTGCAAGCTATAAAACTTGATAGGCTGGAGAGGCCTCTATTGTATGAGGAAATGGTATTTGCAAGTCTTAAGTGGTACTTGACACAGTGGTAAGAACAGTTTATCTTTGACTTCTACGATGAGAAATGGTCCTTGTTATATAAGTGACTATACAAACAGGCTAACATGATTCTGTCAAGCTGCAGAAAGATACTTTTTTTCCTTTCTAGATTGCAGTCTGCTCTTAAATTATCAATTTAATCAGAAACTGTTCACAACAAACCTTGACAGTGTATTAAACATTCACAACCATCTAGATTTACAGTTTAAATGAAGTGACTATGTCACTCAAAAAAGCTCCTTAGTTTAGAAAGGCAAGTTTTTCACTAGCTTTCATGAAACATGGTGTTGTTAATAAAATGCCTTCAGTCTGCAATGTAGTTGTTTAGGCCAAAGAGTAAGAGAGTGGCAGCTCTCTAAATTTACTTTCTAGATGGATGGATGATTTCTCTTTAAAAGACAGCACTCAAATGGTCACTGTGTGAGGAAAAAAGAAGTAACAAAACACAGCCCCCTTTCTGAAGGATTATCTGCCCAGGTCAAAATACAAACAATGCAAAAGTGCAAGGGCTTTGTTATGCATGAGGCCTATTGGCCATTTTAGACCAGTCCTCTGTGTCACCTAAAGGGAGTTGATGACAGATGGTGAGAGTGTCCTTGCAAATTTTTCACCTTAAAGTGACAGGCAATATGGAAATATCCTGTGATCAGAGGAGATTCTCTAAATATCCCTTGATAATCACAAAAGGGAATAATTTTTAATTTGGAGCCTGAAGCAGTTTTAAAGATTTGTCTTTATGCATTAAGACTTTACACTATTTTGCAAGAAGTATAAACAATGGATGAACACAATGGATTTCACATTGTATTTGTAGTAACTAACCTTTAGTTGTTTAGTGAAGAAAGACAGTTTATAAGACAATTCCACAATGGAAGTAAAACTCTTAAAAAACCACAAGAAAATAAAGCAATTAATCAAAAGGAAACCTGGAACATTTTATAATCTATATTCAGGGAATATATTCTGTTCCCCTTTGCCACCTCAACAATTTTTTGACCTAGCATTTTTATATTCTCTTAGCTGTATTCAAAAGATAGAATTCTTCAAAATCTTTAAATTCAACTTTTCAAGTGGAAAACACCATCTGTGAATCCAGGGACAAACATAGTTGTTCCTAACTCATGCTTGACATCAGTAGGAATACCTGACGGACAAGTTTCAGTCCTTTACAAGCCTTGCAGCTACCGAGGGCTAGAGCCACCATATAGCAGAGACTGAAGCAGAAACTCAGCCTCTGGGGAATAAAAAAAAAAGGAAACCTCTTCCCCACCAGCAAAATCCCCAGATCTCCGTCCAGACCCTTTTTTTTGTGTGGTAGTACCCTTGTTCTTCCTCTGCTCTTATCCTGTATCCTTACAAAACCAACAATTTTTGAGAAGTGCAAGTGTTTGGTGGGAGCTGTGGTGGAACACTGGGGAAGGCTGAGTATCACCCGCCTCATGAGAAACTTGGATGTGAAAAAAGAGCAACTACTCTCTGTGGTAAACTGGACAAAAGAGGGTGAAACTGGGCTGTAGCAAGGGCTGGGCTGAGGGCTGAGTTACTGGATACCATTGTCTCTATCTCCAGAGCATGCTTTGCCTAAAGCAGGAATGGCTATCACAGACTCATATGTAGGTATAATTTTGGCTGGTGGAATAGGCATTGAAACACTATGCTGGTAAAGATCAAAATACAGGTACAGAGTATTTCATGCTCTTTGACCTCGGGCTCGGACTCAAATTTAGCTCCTTTTGGCGACTGATGCTGTGTGTTTTCCTATAACTTGCATCTGCTTCAAGGACACCCTAATTGTGTTTGGGCAAAGACTGAGAATTTTTTGCACAGGGGTTCTAGCAAAAAGTGTCATAATGTTTGTATTGTGTGACTCGAGTTTAAATTTTAGGCTTTATAGAATATTCTGAATTCAAGTTTTCATTTTGCTTTGCTTTGTACTTAACCTATATTAATTGTTGATATGAAGGAGGTCTAAGAAAAGCTAGAGACCGTGAGCTGAGAGATTTTGATGCTCTGTTGATATCTGAACTGAACAGATGTCATATATTCAAGTTTTTCTTACCATTTTTTGGGGATGAACTCATTTTATTCCTTGAAATAAATGAGTGCTTTCAGTCCTCAGTGATGTTGTCACCTGTCCATTCAGGTGCTCAATTCATTTATGTGCTACTTGTTTTGACAGGTTTTGCTTCTGAAATGGGTTTAGGCATCTGTTTAACTTAAAACCATGTACCTATGCATAGATAAACACAGATTTCTAGTCTACAGATGTAGATAGTAGAGATTCAGTAGGAGATCAATTCTGGGAATTTTGGGTAGCAGATTTGATCAGGTTCTATATACAGAAATGTTATCTGTTCAGAAATACATTATATGAAAGAACAGTGCTTATTTTATTTATTTATTTATGTGGTGGAGGGGAAAATTTAGTTTTGACATTTTTTGTAGCCTATATTTAAATGAGAAAAAATTTGCTGTCATTTCTTCATTGTCAGCGTCAGGTACTGTAATTTGCTCATGTAATAGATTGTGGCCTAAAGGTATACTGCCAGCCTACAGAGTGATTTCATAACAAAAGAATCAATAACTCATTATTTTTGGACTCAGAATAGTTTGCATGTTGCTTTGGAGATTTCATGACATTTAGGAGATTATTTGCAAATTAAAACATTCTTTGGATCAATCCATTAAATTGTCAGTTAATCTTCTTAAATTACACTTTGTTTTAAGTTCCATGTAAAAAGAATATTAATTTTCTTCCCTTCCCCTCCCAAAAACCCCACAGGGTGGGAGTTTGAACTGCTTACCTAACTGGATGATGTTGTTAGCTTCTGAGTAGTTGTTCTATTACATCTCTCTGTAGAGTACCAACAGCATATCAGTGGTAGGTATTAAAACTCACCTAAATTTATTGGTTTGACTATTAAAATACACAGTGCTGCAAGTGGAGCCCCATCATATTACTCCAGCTTCTGTTACATAAGAACTGGGCTTGAATTAGCTTCTTCCTCCAAATTCTTTTTCAGGAGATAATGCAAAAAAACAAGTTAAGAGAGAAGAGAAGAAGAGATGTTACTTTTGAGTTAAATTTGAGTTACATAGTTACTTCTAAACAATTAAAATGTGCCTGTGCAAAAGCTACCTTGTCCAGCTCATCCTTCCTCCTCTCACTGTGTTTTGTGGACTGCCTGGCTTGAAGGATAGGGATCCAAATTTATGAGGAGCCAACAGTTGAGAGGTGGCTAAAGCTCCTTTGTGTGCAACGAGATTGCTGTGCTTGTGCACACCTCCCACAAAGCTACTTTTCCATGATAAGGCTCACCTCCTTTTCCTGGCATACACCTTCAGCTATACTTCCAGGACATTTGCTTCCTGGGCAGGCTTGTCTCCTTAGGGAGAAGAATAGCAGCCAGAGAGCTGCCTCCATTTTTCTGGTTGTTGTGTTGGCCCATAACTTGCCAGCAGAGGAGATGTTCTGTGTACTTGGGGTCTCTCCCCGCTGCCCTACTTCCTTTCTCTTTTCCACTGAGTCTTTGCTCTGATGACCAGGTGCTGCAGCATCCCCCTGTGATGCCCAGGCACCTTCCTCAGCCCCCTTGGCAGCACATTTCCTCTCTTCTTCCCTCTGCCCCTCCACAGAAGGGACCAGGGAGATTTTCTCCTGATGAGGTTACATGATTTATTAGTCTGCAGATTTTGTGGTGACGTATAAAACAGGGGAATACAAACAGCTATATTTGCTCATATTTCTGGGAAACAGTTGGGGAAATACACTGAGGAACATGAGCTGGAAGGATTTTAACCCAGATTTCCCTCTTGTTTTACATCACTGTGAGTTTTCACTGGCCTGAATTTCCATGTGAAGCAAAATTAGAAATAGTAAGTGAACACCTTTTCTTGCAGAAGCCAGTTTAGGAGGCTGCACGTGGCTTTAGTCCTGCTACAGGTTTTCTGCCTGATTGAACTGGAAAACCAAAAGAGCACCCTGGTTAGAATGACTGCAATGAACCAGTGTCATCTGACTAGAAACTACACAATGCTTTTAGTCTGTACAGGATTGATCCACTGAGAAAAAAATAATGGCCCACATGTGCTGATGAATAACAACAAATAACAAATAAGTCAGAAAATGTCCCAATTACACACGGATTATTTAAACAGAATAAAAAGCTGCAGGTTCTTGATATCTTTACTAAGTTCTTTTGTCTTGGCTCCACATGCTTTGTATTTATTTATGAGTTTATTTTACTAGAAACAATCATCTAGTTATGAAATGTCAGAGACAAAATCATGGTCATGTATATGTATATGGCAAAAGACTTCCTTTTTCTTGACTAACATGCTCAGTCACTTTGATCTGTCAGAAAGTTTTTCATGCACTTCAGTTTCAACACTTGCTGATTTTTTTGTGGTAAAGCTTGCTTTCTTTAAGCAACTTGAAACTGCTCAAATTCACTGTTATGTCCTAGATAACACCTGATCACCTATGTTAGAAATGTAAATTAGATTTAGTTAACAGATATGCTCAGTCACACAAAGACATTTTAAATACAGGCTTCTCACTTGATAGTGCCCTAATACAAACAATTATGACATACTATAAGACAAAAGCTAAAATTTTGTCTTTCAAAGCCTGAGTGACTTGAAAAGACATCATTTTGCTACTATTTGAATGTACCTTATTGAGTCAGTGTACTGGGGTCTGTGTTTGTTCTGTGCTTACTCCACTATGTTTCCAGTATCTGTAACTATTGCATTCTTTTAAGAAGACTTTCTATTTGAAATAATTTTTAGTGTATTCAGAGTTGGGAGAGTTGGAAACATCTTTAAATGGGTTTGTGATAAGCACACAAGTAAATTCAAATATGAGTTCTTCTGCTAATGTTATTTATTATTTGCAGTGTGGCAGCACTGGTGATTCACTAATGTGCTAGCAGGTGTATAAACACAGAAATGAAACATACCAAAGAATCTTTAACTCTCTTATTCCTCCCTTGCTGATTCTGGTATGACTTGATGAAATGACAGTTTGTTAGATGGAATCAATATCCAAAATGCTGCTTTTCCTAGATTGAAGGCCCACAGTTTTTCTAGAGGTATTAAACATTTTAATTTCTCTATTTCAGCTATGAATTTATTAATTTTTAAGTGGGGTGGCTCAAAATCAGATTCTTCAAGCATAAGTCTTGATGATCTTGAATATAACATAGAGATATTAATCCTCTGAACTGTCCTATGCTCATGACCTCCCCGAAGCTGCTGTCTTTGTGACAGGCATGAAAATGTGTGACACCAACTGAACAATATAAAAGCTGAAACATCAGCCCTTCAGCATGAGCTGAAGTTTGGTAGCAAAGCTTTTAGGAAGTTTCAGTCTTTTATGGCCTGGGCTCACCACAATGACTGCAACCATTAAGTAGAGGCTTATTCTGGTACCTGCCCAGATCATTTCTTCCTTGTTTCTATTCTTTCCTTCTACTGTCCTACTCTAGAGGTAAAGGAAGAAAGGGAGCCAACCTGAGAACAGCTCTAACAACATGTCTTTGTTTGTCACAGAGCCAACTTAAGAGGTGGAAAAACCTGGTTTTTAACTCAAAGGTGATATTGTTTTCATCTTTGCTTGCAGAATGAATGGTAGTGCAGGAAAAGGAAAAAGATTCTTTGTCACAGAATAACAGAATAGTTTGGATTGGAAATGACCTCTAAAGATCATCTGATCCAGACTCCTGCCATGTGCATCCACAGCTTCTCTGGGCAACCTGTTCCAGTGCCTCAACACTGTAACATTGTAAAAAATACACCTTTATGTCCAATCTCACTTTAAAACCATTGCTCTCTGTCCTGTCATTATAGGCCTTGTAAAATCTCTCTCCTTGTTTTTATTGAACCCTTTACACATTGAAAAGTCACAGTAATTTCTTCTCAGAGCCTTTTCTTCTCCAGGCTGAACAGTCCTAGCTCTCTCAGACTCTCTTCAGAGGAGAGGTGTTTTATCTCTCTGACCCTTCCAGTGGGTCTCCTACAGACCTGCCCCAATAGATCCATGTCTTTCTTATACTGGTTTCCCCCAGGGCTAGATGCAGTACTCCAGGTAAGATGTCCCCAGAGTGGAGTCGAAGGGCAGAATCCCTCTACCTGCTGGCCATGCTTCTTTTGATGCAACCCAGGTTGACTTTCTGCAAGTGCTATTTTCCAGCTAATGTCCAGTTTTTAATTCACCAGGATCCCAAATTCCTCAGCAGAACCCAGCCATTTCAACCCCTAGTCTGCACTGGTGTTGAGGATTGCCCAGGCCTAGGTGCAGGACCTTGCAATTGACCTTGTTGGACTTGAGGTTTGTATTAGGAAAACTCAGCCATCAGTGAGCTGTGCTTGTTTGGCAATGTAGCTGAAGAGCTGAGTTCATTGTAGCCTGCCAGAATTTCTCCTATTCCTTCTTTCCACTTAGTATTTCTCAGTGACTATCAAAGCCTAGGTGATCTGAGTGGCAGACTGGCAGTGTAAGCAAATTTGTGACTGATGTTCAAAGGATGTAAGCAGAAAAGTGTTTCATGTGTCTCTTTCCACAGGAAGTGCAGAAAAAGAGGTTGCCTGGGCTGAACTTTCACTCACAACTACCAAATTGTTTTTCAAATTGAAATGAAGGACGTTCATTCCTAGAACTTCTTTTACCAGAGAAAATACCAGAATGATGTAATTACTGGGGGAGAGAGGTGGGAAGAGTGACAGGATGCCTAGCTTGACAATAGACCTTGATGCTTTGATTATCCTCGTATGACAGTATTTCCTTTTCTCCTGCTGCTCCTTTGCTGCTTGCTAATGATACATCCGGGCAATAGGCTGTGGGATGCTATGGTATCCTGAAAGGAGTGTCAGCTTCCAAAAGCTAATTTGCTTTGAGTGCAGCATTGTGCAGGTATTTCTTGTATATTTTTGGTTCTGGAGCTAGTTTGTTTAATGTGTGCCATGGTTTGGACCTGCCCAGACTTATCAGTTTAGCATTTGTCAGAGGAAAGGTTTTTGGTTGCTTTTCTGCTGCCACAATTTTGTAGGGAGAGAAGAGGGAAGGACTGAGGCAGTGGTACCATCTACTGATGTCTCCTCCTTTTGCTCCTGCTCACAGTAAGGCAGAAGTGGTGAGTTGAAAACAAGCTTCCTGATCAGTACACAACACTCTCATGAGGCTGTCTGGAAGTATTTTTTTACTCTTATTTTCCCCAAAATACTAAAATCATGGGAAAGAGTAATCTTCTGTTAAAAAAGAACCCCAAAAGCCCAGCAAAAAAGCCACAAACAAAAACCCCAACAAAACAAAAAAAGAAAATTCACAAAGATCAACCAGTTTCAGTGTAAACTACCCCCTTCTTTCTTCAGTCACGGGATGTTTGTGATAAATTGAATGCATCTTATCTGTGATTTGCTTACATAATGAGGGTGATCTTTACCATCACATTGCTACTTTTTCTAGAAGGAGAAAGAATGAACTTAGGTTTTAGATCTTTTGTAATTATAAGAAAACTTGCAACTAAGTCATATTCTTCTCCCAGGATGCTCAAAGGTTTCCCATTTGATCCTTCTTACTCTTTTAAGAAGAATGTGTTTGGCAATGTCTGTGCTTTATCTATTTATTTATTTAGTTATTACTCTGATGCTTTAATACAACTGTGTCGGATGCATGACGGATGCCATCCCTGTCTGCCTAGAAAGATAAAGACAAAATATCTTAGGGAGTATTTTCTCCAAGTGATGCACACATGGAATTCCCATTAATGTTAATGTGAGTTGGGGAGATCCACCCAGTGAGTGAAGACAAGGTTGAAGACATGATAGTTATGTTAGGGCTTATATCTTTCAAGGCAGGCAGGCAGACTTTTAAATGACAGACAGGTTTATTTGAATTTAACAGAAAGCCACACCAAAAAATTCCAGCTCTGTATGATATGCAGATATATTGCCATTAAATTTTATGCCCAAATCTTACAGCTATAGCTGATCTTACTGTAGAAGTAGGTTTCTATTAAATACCTTCCACTATCTAGTTTCTGTAATTCCAGCAGGATGGCTGGAACTCAACAAAGGATTTTAATAATTGGCATAAGCTGAAAATGAGGGGAGATGAAATTAAAAATATATAACAAAATTATTCTTTCTGAAGGATGCAATAAAGATGAATAGAACACCAAAGGCAGCATTGAAAAGGCCTTGAATATACATTCCTTCCCTATTTTCTTATGCCAGCAAGAATTTTATGTGAACATGTATGCAGCTTGGCATATTGGCTGAGGTCCAATGTTTGCACTTACAACATCTGGCACAAATTCTCTACAAGTGAAGGGACAGGTTTTGTCATTCTGTCACCTACAGTCCATGAGCTTCATTACCAATAATGTGATTGTTTACATTGATCAGATCAAGGAAAACACACAGATTTGAGCAACTCTGGAGAATTTCACAGTTTATGACATTAAAATAGGCATGCCACTTTATCGTTCTTATTTCTTTTCCTGACATGTTGTTGAACTCTTGGTCAGCATTCTGTCATGAATGGATGAAAGTTTTGACAGGTTCTAGGAGTTATTTTTAAAAGCCAACCATGCCAAAATATTTCATATTAAGATTTTTTTTTCTATTTAGAAACCTTAAAAAAGCTTTGATTTTGATGTTTGACACTAATCATAGAATCACAGAATAGTTTAAGGTAGAAATGGCCTTTAAAGGTAATATAGTCCAATCCCACTGAAATGAGCTGCCCTTCAAGTTAGAAAAGTCAACACTGTCTATTAAAATGGTCTTTTAAAGCTGTTCTGGTAAAGAGGGCAGAAACTCTGGGACCTTGAGTTCATTCTTACAAAAGATGACATTATGGGAAATCCTTCCAGAATTATGGCAGGTTAGATCAGCATTAAAGAAAAACATCTGTCAATTGAGAAATATTTTGTCATAACCATTCTTATATATGGTGTATGTTGGATTCTACTTGTCAAAGCTGTTGAAGAATTAAGATTTATTAATACAGAGTTCCAGGCCCTGAAATTGGATGTAACTGTGTATTTGCAGACCTTGTTGTGAGGGCTGAAGGAATTCACTGAAGTCAAGAGGATTCTGCAGCTATTCCCGCCTTAGTAGACAGAGCAGACAGAATCAGGGCAGGGGCTTGCATGCCAGACTAAGAACATCCACAGTGTTTGGCTATTAGCACTTTTCCTTGGCACAATTCAGGCTTGTGCCAAAGAGCATTTTTTGAGATAAAAGCTACAAATATCTGAGAGAAAAACACAAGTGAGGGTCTGCTCTCTGTGGGCAGGTTGGATTATACCACATTGGTTTGGGGAGGAAGAAAGGGAATCTGGCCAGATGGCTGTGAGCCATCATGACACTTGCCTTTAGGGTTCCCTAGTCTGTTTTGTTTATCAGGGTAGACATCACCTATAAAGTCTCATATGTTTGTAGCAGTGGGATGCCTGTTAGTGACTAAGACAAAAAATATTCTGATTCCTTTGAAGCTTTTACATGCATTGACCCAAATCACTCAATTTTTCAAGGACTTTGTAAAAAAAAGCCATCCAACATATGAATTAAATCAATTTGATATCTCATCTCTCAAGTGTTCAACTGAGAGTCTGTCAGCTAATCCTGGTTGCCCTCTTTCCCAGGGCACCTTGGAGATGCACAGGAGCTTGCTCCAGGCTAAACTAATTATTCTAGTGGTGGTGGCAGCTGCATGATCCCAGCTGTCTTCTTTCCTGGCCACATGATAGCAGTAGGGCTCCAAGAAAACGGGCTACATGCTCTGTGTGTTAATTGGTAGTGGGGACCCTCTCCTGACTGTACTTGTGTTGTGAGTCAGCTCCTGAACACAACAGTATGGTGCAAGGGAGGTCTCAGCATAAGTTCCAGAAAGCACTGAGTCAACTGCATGTATGGTTAGGTCTACCTACATTATGTCTGCTGATATTTGCAGAGAAAGAGGTGGCCCATTCAGCCAGAAAAACTGTGCACCATTGCTGTACAATATGACCTTGAATACTGAACAAGTCTCCTTTTTGTCCTTTTGAGCTCATTAAATCAAAAGAAAAATATAGAATCATGGAATAGTTTGGGTTGGAAGGGACCTTTAAAGACCACCTAGTCTAACCCCTCTGGAGTGAGAAGGGATGTCCTTAACTAGATCAAGTGATTCAGAGACCCACCCAGTGAATGTTGTCAGGAATGGGAGGTCTACCACCTCCCTGAACAGCCTGTGCCAGCGTCTTACCACCCTCATTGCAAATAATTTCTTTCTTATATCTAGTCTGTATTTGCCCGGTTTTAGTGTTAAAACCATTACCCCTTGTCCTGTCGCAACAGGCCCTGCTAAAAGGTTTGTCCCCATCTTTCTCATAGGTCCCCTTCAGGTACTGAAAGGCTGCTCTAAGGTCTCCCTAGAGTCTTGTCCAGACTGAACAACCCCAACTCTCTCAGTCCTCTATCACAGGAGAGGTACTCTGGCCTTCTGATCATCTTTGTGTGCCTTCTCCGGACTCACTCTGACAGGTCCATATCTTTCCTGTGCTGAGGACCCCAAAGTTGGATTCAGTACTCCAGGTGGGGTCTCATCAGAGAGGAGGGGCAGAATCTCCTCCTCAACCTGCATCCAAAAACTTGCTGCTTTTGATGCGGTCCAAAATTCTGTTGGTTTTCTGAGCTGCGAGCACACACTGCATTTCATGCCTTTCATCCACTAACATCCCCAAGTCCTTCTCCACAGGGCTGCTCTCAATCTCTTCATCCCCCAGCTTGTATTGATAATGGGTGTTGTCCTGATCAAGGTGCTGGACCTTGCACTTGGCCTTGTTGAACTTCATGAGTCTACCAAGGGCCACTCCTGGAGCTTGTCCAGGTCTCTCTGGATGGCATCCTGTCCTTCAGGTGTGTCAACAACACAGCCAGGTATGCTCTACAAACTTGCTGAGGGAGGATTTGATCCCTTTGTCTCTGGCATTGATGAAGACATTGAATGACATTTATCCTAATATGGACTCCTGAGGGACACTACTTGTACCTGGACATGGATCCATTAACAGCTACCTTCTGGATGCAATCATCCAACCAATTTCTCATCCACTTAACCCATGAAATTTATCCCTCTCCAATTTAGAGAGAAGGATGTTGTGGGGACTCTGTCAAAGGCTGTAGAGAAGTTCAGGATAAGTGAGAGCAGTAGCCCTTCCCTTGTCCACTGCTGTAGTCACTCCACAGTAAAAGGTCACAAGGTTGGTCAGGCATGACTTGCCCTTGGTGCAGCCATGCTGCTTGTCTCAAATCACCTCACTGTTCTCCATGTGCCATAGCATAAATTCTAGGAGAATCTGGTCCATGATCTTTTGATCACAGAGGTGAGGCTGAAAGGTCAGTAGTTCCTGAGGTCCTCCTTTCTACCACTTTTCAAAATGGGTGCAATATTTCCCTTTTTCCAGTCAAATGTTTGACTCTAGGGTGTCTGTGTATTTCAGTTTTTCCTGTGTGACCCATCATTTGGACCAGATATATGAAGATTTGGTCCTGGAAGAGTTAATTCACAGAAATTCCTAATTTAATAGGTGTCTAAGCACCTAATTCCAAATGGATTCTTAGCTATTTCCTAGCCCTGTTGGTGTCCTGGGCACCTTGGCATGATACTGCATTCAGAGAATTCCTCATGGCCTTCATTTCTGTTGCTTGGTGTGATCCCTTTCAAGCAGCACACCTGAAAGTGCCCAACTAACTGATCAATACCACAGCAAGATTCATAAACCATGGGTGTATTTTTCTGATCCTCTTGGCAAGTTCTGATGTAACAACATGTTTCAGGATGTCTTTATCAGTTTGGGTCGCAAATAAAACCCAATGACCCATCTCAAATGCTAAACAGCCCAGTGCACAGAACACTCATTCATATTACGCAGGCTCATTTGCTTCCATCACTTGCTTTGGAACACAGATTTGAAGCCACATTTTACCCTCCCACCATAAAAACTTCTACCAGATCAGGAGTTCACCAGCTATCACACAGCAGCATGCCCTAAGATGAATCCCTCATCCCTTCTTGCTGAAGATAATCTACTTAATATAAAATACTTAAAATATTCATAGTAAATATTCAGACTCTATAGCTTAATGACAACGGCTGTTGCCTGGAAGACTGGGTTTCTAATCACTGCCCTAATGAATAAACATCTGAGATTTACAGATTGTGGACAATGCCAAAGAGAAAGTACTCCTTCCAGACTAGGGTGCATTATCTGTGATTTAACCACGAAATTATTACAGCTTCCTTCTGCTCCACAGCGGGAAATTTTGACCGGAGAGACCCCTGGGTTTGGGATGAAATTATACTTGCAGTGAAGAGACACCATAATGATAGCATTCTATACAAAAATAAAAAAGATCCTAAGACACATTCTTTAACCCAGTCTCAGTATTGTTGTAGCCTACAGGAAAGATTTTGAACTGAAATTGCAAAGTTAGACTGACAGTAGTGCTTTTGGATGATTACTTCTATTCATCAGACTTCCAGGCCTTAGTGAAATCAGGATGAAGAGCGTTACATTGTTTTTTCTGTAGTGGAGGCTTAGGAAAGAAATGTTGTCCTATTCATTTATTATCAAATCTGAACAGTTTGCTTTTGAAATGTTAAATGTTACCCCAGTTGAACTCTCCGTTTTAGGCAGTAGCTGGTTCAGACTGCCCTTCATAGGGCTCCAAAATCAATACAGAGAATGAGAGACTGAGATGAGGGAAAATATGAATTAATCTGTTAATTTAAACTTCATCTTCAAGTCATTATGCTAAAAAAAATATTCTGATACAATGGACTATTTCCTTTTCTCAAGATTCTGGTACATTGAACTTTTTCTTTTCTCCTACGACCCACTTAGAAATTCAGAAGTCATAAAGTTTTGCCTTGTCACAAGCTATAAGTTATGGTGGCACAGCAATATTTTTTACTGTCCAGATAAAAAAGGAAATTACTAACTCCATCCTTGCCTGGTGATGCAGTTAGCTGCCTGAGGTCTCAGTGGTTTCACTTCATTTAACATGAGGAAGTATAAAACTGACATATAAAAATTCCCTTGAGCAATCATTCATAATTGTAAAAAACCCCCCTTTTTGTGAAGGTTTTTTGATCTATCCACACATTGATTTTTACGCAGAGAGCATCTCTTTTTTTACAAACAAAAGGTTCTTTCATATTTGTTACATACTTTTCCATTTTGGTTTTCCTTTGTTTTTACTTTGATACTATATTTCAATTTATTTCTCTATGCCCATTCCTTGCAGCTTGTAAAATGACTAAATGTTGAGATTGTGAGAATCATCTGCCTTCTTCAGATAATGTTGGAGTTTCTAACCTTGTTAATGAGGCTATCTTGATTTTTTCCAATAAAATCCTTTCAGTGCTTCAGCCAAGTTACCATTGCTGTTATTTTATGTGTCTAGTCTCCCAAATTCAATGGGAGAGAAGACTACAGGACTTTTGAGGAGGAATTCTTGTAAATTGACCATATAGATTTCTAATTTGTAATTACAGAGCTTACAATCAAGGGTACTTTGAATATTTAATTTCTGCAGATAGGCTATATTTATAGGAAATGTTGATCATAGCATGGTGGTTAGAGTTCATGTGTATAAGGCATTTGGAGTGATTGAAAATATATTAAGGCAAACGTACAAATACTAATGATCTGTGTGAAACACTGAAGCCAGTATCAGTGTTTTCCATGTAGTCCTGAGCGTGTCAGATCTGAGTGATATCAGTGCCATGAAGGAGAATGGGGACATTCTTGTTGAAAAGAAAATGGATGGTTTTGCAGAGCCAAAACTCTTTTTCCTTCCAAGTAGCTACCAGCTAATTTATACTGAGGTTGGTGATCATTTTAGTCAAGGTAAAAAAGTGATGAGAGTGACCAAATATCAAAGAACAGTTGAAACAAACAAGTGTTCTTGCACATGGGTTAGATGGGGAAGTCAGTAAGGGAAGATTTAATTTTCAAGATTCTGTGAGGAAGCTATAAATAAAGGCATGTTCTAAATAAAGCTTATAAAAAAAAAAAAAGAACAAAAAACAAGCCAAACACCCGAGAATGATGACTGTTACTTGTTTATAATGAGGAGTTAGACTGACCTACCCATAGCCTTCTCAGAGAAACTGTATAGACTCTTTGAAAAATTTGTGCCATTGCAGCAATGTGAAATCATCAAAATCTCTGCTTTTAAGTAGGAAAAAAAATCCTCCTTCATGGTTGTAAAGAAGAAGCTGGAAAATGGGATCCCAGAAGGCTTAAGATAGAAAAGTGAGTCATGAGACATAAAAAAGTTAAAAATATAATTCTATTGATTTTTATAGCAACCTCTTAGCTCTTTGATGTCTGCCTGAAAATCTATAAAGAGTTGTCACAGAAAGACCTTGCTGATGGCATCCAGTGCCTCTGAGCTCTTAAGTTTGGCAGGGAGAGCCTCTGCATTCAATGTCATGGTAGCAGGTTAGATCATCTCATCCTTTTTTTTATCTGTATCTTCCACGGAAGAAAAATTCATCTACACAGGACCTGAGTGAATGAATATAGCATATGGCCCTGTTAACATTTAGGATATGATAGACTGTGTGTGTGTGTCTTTTTAATTTTCTAGAAGTTAAATGTTGATTACTCAGGTAATCAGTGCAAGACAAAGGAACCTGCCAAAGATAATTCAACCCACCTGACTTAGAGTGGGATGAATTACCCTTGAGAATTGGCCACTTTTCCTCACTGGCTGTTACTGGAATAGGGACAACTAGGTCAGGCAAGCTGTAGCTCTTTCAGGTGCTTCATGTCAGGTGAGAGCCCTAATTAGGCCATTAGGCTTTATCCACCAGTAATGACTGTAAAAGGAAATTCCTCATGTGAACTTTGAAGCTATTGAAGCACAATGTCGTCACTTTACTGTGTGAAGTCAAGCCCCTCTGCTAGCATATGGGACATTAAGGGTATCAAAGGAAAGTTTTGTTCCACAAGAAAAAAGCTGTACAATTTTTCCCTATTCTGGAACAAAATACAATTTTCAATTGAAATCTTCCAGTAAATGCTAGATTCTCAGGCTGAAGTAGGAAGCTGACAGCCTGTAAGGTGAAAGTGGACCATGCTGTAAGAAAATGAAAGCAAAAGCTTGCAAAGAGAGATACCAAGCAATCCTGGGGTGGAATGCCTGTCCACCTGCAGGCAGCAAATACAAAAAAAGTCTTGTTAACACTAATAATCTGTTTTGGGTGTTTGAGTGGGTAGCTTGTAACAGGCAAGTGGGTAGCTTGCAAGTTTTATATAAGTTACATGACCATAATGCACATAAAATCTCTACACACGTTGTTGTAAGCATGGTACGATATCCAGATATCACATTTATTGAAGTACCATATATTTTCTCAGTAGGCTGCTTTGTCTCAGAGGTTGATAAAATACTCAGGGTCTTAGAGATGGTTCCCATTTAGAGAAGGAATTGACAGTTGAGTGCATATCGTTATTAAGGAGAATCAAACCTGTATTTTCCTACATTTGCAGACACCAATCAGAGAGAGAAAACTCTTTGCTGATAGCTTTAAACCCCATTCTCACTGGGCTTATTGTTTTTTTAAGCTTTATTTCAAGTGCTGGTTCTGGCTGTAACCTTGGCATTTCTAACCCAGTCATGAGAGTGCTGTGGGTGTGTGACACCTTGTGACTCCTGCTGCTATTTCTGTAGCAGTAACCAGACCTCTCTATGTTATGGATGTAGGAAATATCTTTTGTGCCTATGAATCCTTAGCTCTTGCAGTGTCCACAAACGTGGGAACTGGGTGGGTTCTACACCTACTGGCTCTGGCACTCAAATAAATGTTTTCAGGTCTGCAATTTCACTGTCTGTATACACATATATACACATACTCTGCATGTGCCTGAATTGAAATATTTGAGAAAATGCCTCTCCAAAGTTTTTCTGTATGCCTATATGCTCTCCCCATGGTAAAGACTAAGATTTTACTCTTGTTGTATAAAATGAAAAAGTTTTTACTAAGTAAACTGTATCTTTACAATTGGATTGAAGTTTGAATGATCAATGGTGGAACATAGCTGCTAGGTTCTTCCTGTCAGCTATAGATTGTGTGTCACAGCCTGACAGGCACTGGGCCCTGGGAGTCTGGGTCCTGCCTGTTTCATTAAGCAGTATGAGGCCGACTGTCAGCTATTAGCATGCAGAATATTAGAAGCACCATACCTGTCAAAGAGGAAAAAGGACCTCCATACAGCTTTATCACTATAATCCATTCATCAGTTTATTGAACAGAAGCTTGATAGGGGGTTTCTCAAATGCATGTGATGCCTCATGCTGTTAAGAGTTTTGTATTTTGATCTCAGATTATACTGAAAGCTTTGTGCGAGCTCCTTTTTGGTTATGTATCTGAAGTTGTTCAAAAGTAAAAGTTATTTCTTCCAGAGTGAAGTGCAGTTTGTACTTACCAGATTTCCCCAGAGACACCTATTTCATGGCTTAGGGAGTTAGAGGTAGATAGAAATTCATCCTTCCATTTTGTTGAGTGTGCCATCAGAGGTATCCCCTGCCCTCCTGTGGTCCTCCTGCTGTTGGCTTTCAAATTTGAGCCTTGACCACTTTCTATCTGGCCACAGTGCAGTGAATCTGGCCATGGCAAAGATGAGGAATGACGCCAAGATATGGATTAGGTAGGTTCCACTTGATGGCAGGCTGTTGTGTGTGCTTTACAGAGGTGAGATGATTTTATGATAAGAAAGGTTTGCATCTGAGAATTAAATAAAATGTGCAAGGGGGAAGATATACTTTGGTATCTTTCTGTAAGCTTCAGTGCCATTCTCAGCTACCAAACCCCCTTTACAGTGCCCCCTTCCATCTCTGTCCTTTGTAAACTGTTGGCTGAAAATCCCAGAGCTCTTGAGAGATCTTGGCAGAGGTTAAAGCTGCTTGAATGCCTGGGCAGATTTCTGTGTGGAAATCTGGAAAGTTGGCAGAGGACAGTTTTGTGGATATTCTCTTTGTTCACTCTGTTTAATGATTGAGAACACAGTAGCACCATAAATGCATGGAGGTCATAGAAAAGTGTTTTTATGTAGCCTCAGAGTTCAAATTTCTCATCCATGGTTTACATCTGTGGTTCTCACCCTCTCTGTCTGGGTGTTTGGACAGTGCTCTGTCTTTGAGAGAGATGGTAAATGTAATCACCACCATTCTTGAACCACAGTACATTGCTGACAGCTCTCTTCCAGCCGTTAGTTCACTAGGAAACATGAAATTTACTCAGGAAGCTTAAAATGCAGAAAGTTGGATCTTACATATACTACCAAATAGCATATGCCTGATTGTAGTGGATGACTTTTCATGTTTTGTTCAAAAATGCTTCAGTGTCCTTTTCAATGCTGACTTAAAAGTCTTTTAAGACTGCCTTACTAGAAAAACAGCAAAAGCCATTGATAAAACTGGACAGCTATCATGAGGGAGATCCTTGTGAATCATGCTGGTAGAACATAGATTCAACATTTCCTCCAGTTTCTTGAAATTTAAATTTACTTGTAAGTGGTGGAGCTATAAACCCTTGCTAAGATTTGGGTCAGTCTAAAAAGCTGAGCATTTTATTTTACTAGAAACTGCAAATCTAAACTAGAAACTAACAAATCTTAGTGTTTGTTTTATTGATCTACATTCTATAAACTGCATTTACTGTGTCAACAAGTTTTCAATCTTATTTTGTCATGTAGTTTCATTCCCAACAATTTGAAGAAGTGTATATTTGAGGATATACGGAATTTTTATATACATGGTTCCATAGCCAGGAAGCTGGATTTGCTAAATGTTTGTTAAAATCTGACATTTTTTGTGAGGCAACAATTTTTCTTAATAAGAGTTGAGAATTCTGTAATATTCTTGCACAGCAAACATAGAGCTTGAGCAAGAAACTGTCTGAAAACCTGATGCACATGTGGGTGAAACTTGAATCTCTCAAAATAGAGGCCTCCAAAAATTTCCCCAAGATGTCTGGCAGGAACACTGTAATGAAAATAATCAGATTTGGCATTTGTGATGTCTTACCTCTGTGGGATACCAAGAAGAGATACTGAAACACATATTTTCCAAAGTAAAGAGTGTATCCACAGAGAGGCTTTTTAGAAGAAACTTTCCTTTCATCTTTATTTTGAAACTCATTATTTTCCAGGATATGATGTTTCGTGACAAGTAGTTGAGATGCTGTGATAATATGACAACAGTACTCCAATGTTCTGGAAAACCAGCAAAAGCAAAGATGCAAAATATTAAACTGAATTGCTAAGCAGATCTCCACATTTTTGTTCTACAATATTGACGCTAAATTTTATCAAAAGGAAAAAGAAGGTTCATGTTGTCAAGGTATAGGGTAAAGAGACCAGAGTACTCCTACAAACCAATGTATGTGTTTGAAAACTGATCTACCAAACTCTAAAAAAGCCTGTATTGCGCTATTTAGAGGAACAGTACTTATTTCACTTGTACTTGGGTGCTCATGTCAGGTAATCAGAACAAAATTAATATTGGTTTTTGGACTGTCCGTGAGGTGAATGAATCAAGTGCTAGAGCCTTTTACCATCAGTCTTCTTTTCCTCCACATATTTAAAGATTACATCCATAATGAGCTATTCCATCACCTTTCCAGGGATGGAGGTGAGGCTGACTGGCCTCTACTTTCTTGGGTCCTCCTTCTTCCCCTTTGTGAAGACCGCAGTGACACTGGCCTTCCTCCAGTCCTCAGGAACCTCTCCTGTTCTCCATAACCATTCAGAGATAGTGGAGAGTGGCACAACAACAGCATCTGCCAGTTCCCTCAGCACCTAGTGGCTGCACCCCATCGGAGACCACAGATTTGTGGGTGTCAAGTTTGCTTAAATGACCTCTATCCTGATCCTCCTCCAAGAGGGAGGAGACAAGTCTTTCCCTCTTTCCTTCTGTACCTGGGATTTCTGAGGGCTGGCCTTCTGAAGCAAGAAGGCATTCGGTAACTCCATGTTTTCTGTATCCTTTATCATCAGGGCACCTACCTCATTCAGCAATGAACCTACATTTCCCTAGTCCTCCTTTTGTCACTGATGTACTCAAAGAACCCCTCCCTGTTCTCCTTGACATTCCTTGTCAGATTTAATTCCAAGTGGACACTAGCCTTCCTTGTCATATCCCTGCATACTCTGACAATGTTCCTACATTCCTCTGTCCTATTTTCCATATTCTGCAAACTTCTGTCTTCCATTTGAGTTTTGCCAGAAGTTTCTTACTCGCCCATGCAGGTCTTCTTGCTTGATCTCTTACTCATAGGGATGCGCTGATCTTGAGCTCGGAGAGAGTGATGCTTGAATATTAATGAGTTTTCTTGGAGCCTTCTAGAGCCCTAACCGGTGGTGTTCCTCCAAGCAGGTCCTTGAAGAGGCCAGAGTTAGGTCTCCTGATGTCCAGAGCTGTAATGGTACTTACTGCCCTGTTCCTCCTATGCAGTATCCTGAACTCTGCCATCTTATGGGCAATGCGGCCAAGGCTGTCCCCAGATTTCACATCCCCAACCAGTCCTTCTTAGTTTGCTAGTAAAATGTCCAGCCCACACCTCTCCCAGTGGATCCTCCACCACCTGAGTCAAAAAGCTTTTGTCAGTGCTCTGCAGGAGCCTTCTGGACTGCATGTGCTGAGCTGTGTTTCTGCTTTCCATCAAACATCAAGGTGGTTGAAGTTCCCCATGAGAAGCAGGGCCTATGAACAGGGTACAGCCACCTCACTTCTAGACTCAAAAGTTTGGGTTCATCTAGACAGGAAAATTATTAGATTTGCCCATATTTAGTATAAATATTTCTGTGCAATTTTATATACCTTGGCCTTCATCAGCATTTTTATCTATGTACATGTCTTGTCTAAAGATTTGCCTGTTTCAGAGCAAGCCAGAGTAAATCACTGCAAGGGTGTCTCTGTAACTATTTCACACTAAGCCCACAAATTAAAAATATGTTTAAGAAGAAAAGTAACCTGAACATGGGTTTCTCTGCAGAAGGATTTTTTATTACTCTTAATGTCCAAAAGCAGTACTCCATATTATGAACTAATGGCCTGTGAAATGTCATTTAAAAATAAAAGATGTGTTTGAGTCAGAGGAATAACATCTTTGACTCTCTTATGGTTTTTTCCCCACTGTTTTGAAAGTAATTTATTTTTCTTCTACTTTTTTTTTTGAAAAATACTTGATCTCAGGCTAAAAAAGGACAGACTTAATTACAGACCATAGCTTTTTTGTTTCAATTTGTACAATTTTGACAACAGTGCTTTAAATGCAGGGACACCAGCACAGCTTAATTGAAATTCTGATGATGTTTTTTGCACTAATTGATACCCGTGTTGGCAGACTGAGCTCAGCGACCCAGGAATGAATGGACAGGAAGAATGAGACTATCAGCTTAGCCTTGCAGGTGGTCTTTCCTGATCAAGATTAAAGAACATTGGCAGGGCACCACAGGAGAGCTAGCACTGCTGATATGCTATGCTATTCTCATTTTGTATTTAAGCACAGGATTTCAGTGTTCAGGCTGAGATTTTCAGTCTGACTCCATTTGCAGTAGTAATAATAATAATATCGAAAAAAGACTGAGAAATTACTTGATCATACTGTGTAAGGAGGTTGGCAAGGAGAAAATGCCAGGTACAAAAGAGGCTTTTAATCTTGTAGAAAAAAAGATAGGTGAGAACTAATGATTTGTCTTGGATTTAGCATGAACTCAGATTAGTATGAGATACAGATTAATAAAGGGGTAGAAGTAGGGTGTTAATAAGCTCTGGAACAAACTTCCAAGGATATGTTAAATTCCATGTCCTTCAAAGTCTAACACAGGGTCTTGGTCCCAGCAGAAATAAAACTGCCATGATATCACATGGTCTACTATATAGACAAGACAGTTCTGGCCCTTAAATACTATTAATCCTGTTAATTTTTACTTTTTACATAGTATATTCATCAGAGAATTTAAGAAAGCCGATCAGTAGCATTATCACCTTTGCACAGATATAGGAGCTGTATCTTAGGGAGGTTAAATCACTTATAAGATGTTCAAGAAGCCAATTCATAAAAAGTAATGGCATATAATGTAATATACAACCTGTTTGTCACATTGTTCTTTATCACCTGGACACAGTGATCTTTGGAAGAAACCTCACAGATACAGTTAATTTCATTTTATATTTAAAAACAGAGTAGGAGAATAATATTTGGTAATTTAAAACAAAAAATGACAGAACATTAGACTGACAAAATGATCCCTTCTCTCAGTGCCTCTAGAATGTACATAGGACTCTATGAAGTTAGTAGGTGAAAAAAATACAGCCTAAACCCTATTTCAGTTCCTTCAGAAGCCTCCCTATAGAAAGCAATCTTTGAAGGCAATCTTATCCCGTTTGTCAAATGTTTGCATGAAGAACTTCTATTTATTTTTTAAATTAAAGAGTATAACAATAAATGGCTTAGGGTTAGGGCAACAACTGTAGCAGTTTTCCTTGATAGGGAGAGGCTTTGTTGAAACTGTGGGGCTGAAAAAGCTGACAGGGCATTTAATCTGGCTTTGTGATAATTGAAAATGAGATGGCCTATTGGCCTGAGATGTGCATTTGGTTTTTATGGAGCTGTACCAAGTCAGATCTTAAGGTGGAATCTGTAAATGGCTTTAGTACATGTATGCCAGACTGTTTCATGTTGCTTTTCATATCATAAGGTAGAGCAAGTACTATTATAAACCCCATCCCAAAACCTGCTAAATTTCTATTGGTGATAGACTATGCAAGAATGACTATAAACAGAAGGGGACAAGATAATAAAAAAATACATAAGCATTTTGAAACGTTGCCATATTGTTTATATTGAATTCAATATCTCTATTGCACAGCATCGTCAGCTGCCAAGATTTTGTGCGTGACAGGCTGTGCCAACATTTGTATTCAGATGCTCCAAATCTTGGGAGGAGAAGGAAAAAAGACATTTTAAATTAATAAGGTAGTACAGACCTTCCTCCACAACATACTGAAATGTTCTCTGGTGCTAAATGTGATCAGCAAGCAGTTCTGAATGCACTATCACATTCATCACTGATGTTTATTAATATTATATTTCTAGGGCAATAAATCCAGGTTACTGTTAGACTGATATTGTTCATATGAACTAAGGTTCATTGACCTAGAACTAGGTTTAAGAATAAGCTTCTTCCCTAAGACTGGGTGTCTTGCATATGTGTAGGCAGACACACATTTTCACAAAGGTGCGTTGGTATAAATTTGAATTTAAATCTCTCTACTGTACCTGCTGATCATAGATAACTGCATTCTTTTTAAAAACAATTAAATCCCATTGTTATCAATTGTGTGCAGCTTGAGGAGCTCACAGTGGCATGGCACTTTCAGAGCTGAGCAGAGACTACTTACGCGTAGTTTGCTTTTTCTGGTTGGTTGGGAATGGTCACAATACAGGGTTTCTTTTGCTCCTGACCCTGCACAGATCAGCAGAGTGAGTTTAAGACACCCTTAGAAGTGCCGTTGGGAGCTGAAATCCTACCCATAGGATCTATGGGAGGTGGAGTGAAATGAGAACTTGTAGTTCTACTACGGCTGTATTTGAACAATCCGATCCTTCAGCTGAGGGGCTGGTCAGCTGGACATTTGCCCATGATATAAAACAGGGGATGAGAGGAAAAAGGAAGTTCTAGCAGAATATAGTCAGGATTTAGGAAGTCTCTTGAGCATCCTATCCCGTAGTTTGTATGCTACAGGTAAGCTTATCAGGCAGGACAATAGCAATATGATTAAGTCACATGAATTAGATTGGCTCTTATTAGAATGGATGCATTCTAGTTTTCATGTTTAAAAAATGCTGCTGCTGTTTTTTTTTTTCTTCTTTTTTTTTTGTGGGTGGGCACTATTTTCATTTAAATTTAGAAGGCGCAAGAACATGCAAATGCAGCAGCACAATCATATCATCATTTTTGATTCAAAAGTCAATGGCCCTCAGAGAACCATACAGCAGCTCATTCATCAACAGGATGGTGAGGAGGAATGTAAAGTGTGCTAGTGGGTTATTACACATGCTGAGCCTGATTCTCCTCTCATGTACACTGTTAACATACAGCAGTAACAGCGCTGAAATCAGCACTGTTATGGTGGTACATGTGAAGGAAGAGTCAGGCTTTCCATGTGCCAAACTCTCATCATCTCTGTCCAGGAAGAGATGCTAAATCTAAAATGCTTTGGAGGCCACATTCATCTAAAATGCTCAGCTGAACCAGCACTTAAAAATTGATATTTTCTTGTGTTCTTTGAAGCACTTAGCTAAATAATTTGAAATACATTATTACAGAGGCAGTCACTGTCACCGCCAGAGCCAATGTTCCTTTAGAATGTCCATTTTATGAATCTTGTTTTGAGTATTTTCCATAGTAACTCAACCATTTTAATTTGCTTTGGACCATGGCACAGCAAGTTTGCAGCCTTTGTAAATTCCCACTAAAAAGACAAGAAAAGCCTTTGTTTTTCTTGTTTCTTTCTTAAATATAAAGAAAAAGATGAAAGTTTTTTTGCTCTTCTAGCTGAAGATGTGCATAATAACATGCAAAATGTCTTTCTTATTTTGAATGTTGAGACAGAGGTTAAAATAACTAACACTATAATCCTACAAACAAAAAAAAAATTGATCTGTGAAGTTAATACATATCTTCATGTACTATTTCCCCTGCCAAGAAAAATCTCATCAAAAATTTTTCTACAGCTCACCCCTAATATTCTATGTTCAGTTTTGACTTTCAGGTCAAACAGCTAAAACTTGATTTGTACCTTAATCCTGGATATGCAGTCCTTCATATCCTTCTGAAGACATGGTGGAATTCAACCATTCCCTTTCTACAGATGGTGAAATTGGGAGGGTATAGTTTTGTAAATACTGTGACACCTAGACTTGAAAACATTCTTGTTCCACAGAAGAGAAAACAAATGCCCAAAAAATTATGATAGGACTGAAAGAAGGCCCATAGTTTGTGTGGAGGATGGAGGAGTTTTCCACATATCAATTTTTCAGTCGGAGTTTCTTGAGAATGTTACAATTTTTTAGGAGGCACAACTTCTTATTGCATGAACTGCACAGAGGCATCAAGAAAAGAGGCATTTATGATTCCAGTGAAGAAAATGGTAGTTTCTTCTCACATCATAAGTGGACTAACAAGTTTTGTGTACAATTTATAGTAAGTTAGGCATTTTCTCTGATTTATTCTATGAACATTTTTTAAACCAAGAAAAAAAGTCTGTAGAAAGCCCCTGATTATGGAAGAGAGTGAAAACACTCAGGGTTTTTCTGTCCACATTTTCTTTTTGAATCATGCTATTGATATGTTTGCAATGCCCAGGTTTACCTGCTAAAAATGGTCCTGGTGTTGAAGTCACTTTTCTGTCTCACCAGCAAACTTTCTTCCAGACTTGCAAGGTAACACCTACCATTACCCATGAGGAATGCTGCCCAGGTTGGTGAGCAGAAGACTATTGCTCTGAGGACATCCACATATTCCTGGCTGGTGTTTTAACATAGTAATAAGTTGTTGAAGGCTTCCCTTCAGCAGTTGCAGCCTTGTCTAGGGTCAAGGTTGTACCACCTGCCCTGGCCCCTGAGTACTGGAGAGAGCCAAAGCCCAGTTCCTGCTAGAGTTATCTCCTTCCTTGGATGCTGTTCAACATAGATGCTGCAGTATTTTACCGTGGCATGGTCTTTGATATTTTTCTTGGTACGCATATTATGATTGTTTGATATTTTGTATTAGTTATACTCCATTTAATGAAAAATGTTTCTGCTTGTGAAAGTTTTGCTAGATTTTAAGTACATGGGTTGAAGTTTTCCCAAATGGGGATTTGCTTCAGCTGATTTCTTTCCTTTTATTTTGTCTTTCTCTTGAAGTTCCTTTCAAAAACGTTCTGGTTATTTTCAGTAAGCAGGTTTGAAAAGCAGCAGAAATACCCTTTTAACCCAAAACAAGAAAACAAAGGAAATTCTCTTTGAAGACCTCAAGCGTCCCTCTGCTTTGGAGCAAGGCATTTAGTAGAAAAGGAGCTTTCTGTGCTCTGTTTTGTGGCTGTGTCTCCTGCCAATCATGTGTTTGGCCAATTTTTGTGCCTCTGGAAAACTGCAGTTTACAGACTCACATGAAGTCAGTAGAGACAACTTGGATTTATCAGCAAGGTCACAAGTGAGGAGATGGAGGCTCCTTCCATGGGGTTTGCTATCAGTTACAGCTTTTATTCCATTGCACAGTGGGCTAGGCTGGGAGAAGGAATGGAGCACCTCTCCTAGGGAGACAGGCTGAGAGAGTTGGGGTTGTTCAGCCTGGAGAAGAGAGGGCTCCAGGGAAACCTCATTGCAGCCTTTTAGTCCATAAGAGGGCATTTGTAAATAAGAGAAAGTGACTTTTTACATGGGCAGCAACTGAAAGGACTAGCAGAAATGGTCTTAAGCTGAAAAAGGACAAATTTCATTTAGATGCTAGGAAGAAATTCTTTATTTTGAGGGTGGTGAGGCACCTTCAGAATTGCTTGTTTGACTACTAATCCCAAAGCTAATGCTTTTTGTTTATTTGGTTTTTTAAAAAATTTTATTTTTGTTTTGGAGCTCTGCATATAAGCATCAATATTTAGTTATTTGTCTTCTCTAATCCATTTTAGAATCACTTTATAAGATGAAGAAAAAAAAACCCAGTATATTACTTTTTGCCATTTTTTTATTTTTCCCCAAAGATTTTCAAATTTATCCTGAAGTGGTTTCAGAGAATGGAACTTATCTTACTTGGAAATGAAAATATTTAGAAAAGATCCTTCCCATTCTGCTATCGATATTTCATCTATGTGAGATACCAAGATTCATTCAGCAGTTAAAAAGAATTGGAATAAGTTCTTCGAGTGTTCTGCTTCTTTCTAGTTTAATTTTTCTGAGGTTGTCTGATTTGCTGCTTAGTAAGTAAAGAAGTATTACATTTTAAAAGTTGGGAGCCAAACTTTTGCTCCTTAGAGCAGTGTAAATCCAGTGTACTCTGCCCTAGGGTCATTACATTACTTACAGAATAATCAAGTCAGAAAGAAAAAGGTAGTTATGCATGAATATTTTGTGAGTTGTGTATCTGTGTTCAATATTTGTGCGTGTGTGTGTATATATAAGGACTTTTCAATAGAGTAGTGATTTCTCTTTTACTAATTATTATTATCAGTCCAAAGAATTTCTTTGATTGTGACCTTTAATGTAATTTTTTTCAATTTGCTGTTTAGCAGCTGACTTTAAAATATTTCAAGTAGAGCTATTTAATATAGCCCATTACAATTTTCCAACCTCATCATAATCTATTTTTCTAACAGGGTCACCTTTAACATATGATGGGATGAATGTATTTTATTAATATCTATTCTTTTTATAAGGATGTCTGATTGAAAGCTGCAGGTTTTTTTATCCATAAGATTTTAAAAAAGTATCACACACAACTCTGAAAAATCCAAAAATGTGTTATTCTTGGATAAAAGTAAATTCTTTTCTGCCAGTACTCTTCTGTCTTGAATAATATTTTGTAATCTTCCACTGACAACTGACTCTGAAAGATGTCTAATCTGTCCTTAGACATGGCATATAGCTGCAGTTTGCTATAATATCTGTTTCTGCTGCAAAAGACATTTATAATACTTTCTACATAATTTAAATGTACTGTGTAGTTTCCTCATTTTGGGGAGGAAAAAAATAAGGCAATTCAGCACTCCACTGCTGGGGGCTGTCTGTTAATCTTCTTCCATTGTTTCATTTACACAGATTTATGAAATCCCAACAGAATTATATTTGTTTGTGTGTAGTGCTGCTACTTTGATATAAAGAGGAAGTAGTGGCTCTGCCCCTCATACACAAATTTGTCAAAATGTTTATTCAATTTCAGGCTCATTTCTTTAATCTTTTAGACAACAATCGGAATATAGAAAGCTGATCAACAGGACTTTTGTTTCGACCAAACTCTAAAAATATAGATTTTTTTTTTTATCTGGAAGGAGGTTTATTTCTGGTCTGCTCTGACAGAAGGATGATAGGTTTCTATCTCTTAGTCTAATTAATACCTTTAATCTTTTTTAATGGTTAAACAGTCTCCCTTTAGTTGCAAGGCAGAGAAGAGATAAAGGCACACAAGGCTGGAGGTTAATCCCTGTATTTTATTTCTTAATTTCTGCTATAGGGATTCCCTTTCCATCATTTCTGTTTACTTTTAAGCACTCTTCAGATGCTGGCAGAAAGAGACAACAAAAGTTTGATTAGGGCTATCACTCAAGATTAGGCAGACATTAAACTTTTTGGAATTTAAAGAGAAATAATTCTTAGCTGAACAAACAGGCTGATCTGGTTCTATATCCACGATTTTGCTATAATGGCTGAGAAGGAAGCAAAAAAAAAATACTTTCATGTGGACTCTTTTGTTCAGCTAGTGCTCTCTGCCTTGCATTGTTCCAGAATAGATTCTATGGGAAATGTTGTAGCACAAATAATTATGGATAAAAATTATTAGGTGGCTGGCTTAGGAAAATTCTATATGCATTTTCATTGGTTTCTACCAGGGTTAGGCTACTTCTTCATCGACAAAATCTAATGCCAATGTTATGTTAACTTAAGTATGAAATTAAAAAGGCATAGAACTTTAATGGCATTTTATTTAATATGCTCTCACTCTATAAGTAGAAGGTGAGATTTTCATTTGAGTAATTTTTGAGGTGGTTTAAAGGACATTCTGACAGAAAGACATCTCATGTCGGTAGAACAATGGTAATTAGTGGCATGGGTGATGTTTTTGCCTCGTTATTTCTGAAAAAAACCCAAAGAAAACCAAACCAAAACAAAGCCAAACTATTTTCTCTGGATAACCTACACAATGTTGGAAATGAATGGATTGTTCTTTAAAAGTTGTAAGGACTTATTTCAGAAAGAGTTTGATGATAAAAATCACCTTTTCTTGACTTTTCCGTTTAGAATTTTAATGTTTTTAAGTGAACTGTAGATGTTGGAGTATTCTGCAAATAAGATTAGAAGCTCTGATGTCACCCTTCCAGAGAGATTAAAGATTTAGGATTTGGGCTCAGACATGTACATATCCTCAAAAGAGACTTTCAAAAAAATTGGATTTGTTGTTTTTATTTTCCTTTGTATACAAAGAAGTACTGTTTCATTATGTGATGCTTGCATGCTAGAAAAGCTTGAATAAATGCCTTTCCATTTGCCAGTGAACTGATAATGACTGTGTTATGTACAGAAATTCTTCAAGGAAAAACACAAATCCAAAGACCACCTGCTCAAGATAGAAAAGTTAGAGAAGAGCAAATAGTGCCTGTATTTATGAGTGTTTCTTTTACTTTGGAAAGTTGCAACAGCTTTATAAAGACTCATGCTTCTTTGTACACAACATACTTGTTCAGAGCCAGTTTACCACAGAGGTTGGCGATAAGTGCCAGTATTGACACAATATCTGCAATACGAGTTTTCTGCACTACGGCTGCAGCCCAGCTCTGCCACGCTCTCGCCTGTGGTGCTCATGTTCTCCCCACATGCCCAACAGCCACAGGATTGCAGCGGGAGAGCTTCATCCTGGTCACCTCCCTGCCCCCCAGGAGAGAGCCCGTTCAGGGGTGTAATGATTTCTGGGGGTGATCCTTTGGGAGGCTGACATGACATCGTTCCCGTCTGGGTAGCAGCCACGCAGAGTAGTTGGCAGGTTAACAGAGGTGGCTGGAAAGAGGGAATTTTGAGTTCTCCTTGTCATTTGTGACGCTTTGCATAGATGAAATAGGCATTTAGTATTTTTGTTGTCAGTACATAGGCAAAACAATATTTGAAAAGAAAGGTGGTGTCCTTAGGTTGACATTTTGGAAAAAGTATGTACATTTCAAGGCACATATGTCACACTTATAAAATATCTCTTACTGGTTTATATTATGGGAATTAATAAACTAAATACTGGATTTAAAGGTCAGGATTTTAGCTGAATGTTCTATAATGTATGAGGTACTTATGCAAGAGGTTTATAAAGTTGCTATACTTTGGACCCCTCAGCTGCTTAAAATTTAAGTACATGCATAATTGTTTTCCTGAAATGGATGCACTTTTTCAAATCTGGTGAGAATAAACCCTTGATTGTCAATTATTCTTGTTCATATGATTCACTGTGAATTAGAAAACAGAATTATAAAATGTTCAGGTTTTTTCCTCTGTTTCAAATTACTGATTTTTGGCTCTGCTCTAAATTATTCAAGCTGAATAGCAGTTGAGCCAATGGATATATTATAAAATATAAATAGGAAAATAGGGTTTCATTTAACTTTGCTCCAACTTTTTGAAGCAGCTTTTTGGCAGAAAAGAGCAGCAGGTACAAACAGCCCAAGAGTCTGGTTCTGGGTTACCCCAGATTTGTATGATGGAAGAATTCCTAATTTAAAACAAATAATGTAGTAGCTGTGCTAATATCACAGACACTGAGAGCACTGGGACTACTGGATCTGGGACTACCTGGTCTGCAAAGGACTTTGGGGGGCCAGGTTTTCCCAAGAGACTCCTCCTTGGGCCATGGAAATCAGGAGGATGAAATTTGTGTCTGTGATAGGGTCTCAGGTAGCTCTGTTGTTGCCTGTTGAATTTTGAACTTTAACAAGGCCTGAAATGCTGTTCAAATGTAATGGGTTTGGGAATTATTCTAATATGCTCTTCTTTGGAATGTTCCATACCACAGTTTGTGATGAAAAAGGTCATAAAGCCTGAGTAAAGAAACTTGTTAATTTGTAAGGCATTCGTGTGTTTGCCCCTGCAAGAAGCACCTAATTTGTTATTGGGGCAGATAGGCACTGTAATAATACAAATAATTAGCATTAAATATCCTTTAATGAGGGATTTGAAAGTGAAGAGCATATTGTCTTTATAGACTAGTTCATTGCACATGAATATATGTTAAAAAATCTGTTATAATTTAGTGCTTTGCAAACACGAGTATCTTTTCAAAGAGGAAAGAAGCAATGACTCTTTTTTTACATTGGTCTCACCTCACTATCAAGAAGATGGTTGCTAATACAGAGAGCAGAAGAAGAGTCATGCAGTAACTTCTAACTCAATCACATCCTCAGAACTGCCTTTCCACATATGTTACTTAAGAATGTTTTTTTCATATTTCAAAAACATATCTGGTCCCTGCCTCTCTAGGCTGAATCATGCTCGGGAGTTTTTGATTTCTGCAACCTATCCTTTGAATAAAAGATTTCTCATTTTTACCTTCACAACCTTAATAGAAATAAATTAAAAATTCAAAAGGGGACAGGAGAAATAGGCTCCGTCATGGTGATAGGTGGAAAACCTAAAAGTGTATAATATGATAGTGGTCTAGAATAGTCAGAGGGTCAAGCCTTCACAAGAAATTATTTAGTGAATTAGAATTAAGTGTAATGGCCTAAAATATAGTCTGAATATATGTAAAGCTTCCTGACTGGTAAGTCTATTAGTCTTTGGAATAGTTGCTAGAGAAGTGCTAGAAGCCAATACCTTGATAATTAAATTTTACACTGGAAAATTTGTTACAGGAAATGATTCTTCCTTGGTTTGTGAATAAACCAGGTTATTTAATAAGGCTTCTGAATCTGTAGAATATCCATTCACAAGATCATTTCTTTTGCAATAAAAGAAATTTCTTTTCTCTAGAAAGCTTTAGAACAATTGCTCTCTCTCTTTTGGTGATAGTCTTGGGATCACAGGCATCTCATGGGTTGCCACGTTACCATTAGTATTTGTTAGTCTCTGTAAGTTAGCTATCAATTGTACAAAAAGTCCGAACAAATATCACCTGCAGTCACTTTATTAGGGCAGGGAATTCATGACCAATTCTGATCTTGTAAGCTAAAATTCAAACATGTTTAGTAGCTATGAAGAAAAGAAAGGACGACTATAGAATTTTTTTTTTGATTGAAACAAACATGAACCCCCTTGATAAAATGAAGGCAGCTAGGGCAAAATTCCCATTCAGAAACATGCATCCAGTATTTTCCTATCTTCTTTATCTACAGGGTATTTTAAAATTGAATTAGATTCTGAAGTAATTAAGCCATAATACAGTATTTTCTGAACTACTCATCGACTAATCCCAGTCTTAAACAGATAATTGTCAATAACACAATAAACATTTATAGCCTGTGTATGCCCCTTATGAGAAGTGCTTTCCTGTTGTTATGTGTACTTTCCAGGGAAAGTGAACTTTGCCCAAATCCTATTGTATAAATTGTCTTTTACTACAAATGCTTTATGCATAAAAAGAAACACCCAAATTTTATCCATAAGGCCCTTTTGAGTTTTGAAGAAGCATCATTTTTATATTTTACTCATATAAACTAATTTCTGTTTTCACCATAGCTTCTATTTGAAAGCTAGGAACACTGTGATCCTACTTCTCTTTTTTGAAATATGTATTCTGAAAAATAACATTCTGTAAGATACCTCTAAGTGACACTGTTGTGCTCCCTCTGAGTCAAATTCTGTAAGACAAATCTGGTTGTCAATTTTGTTATTGTGAAAGACTCATATTTTTGACTGCATTTACATGCTCGCTATGGAATGTGAACAAGAATGTACATGGATGAAGTTTTATTAAAGGAAAAATATTGAGTCTACAGAGTTTGATAAATGTGAAGAAGTACATGTTTTTTTAGGAATATAATATTAAGGATTTTAAGGTTTTTCTTTCATCTTATGGTGCCAATAAAACTTTAGAATAAAAAAGGACTCTCTCTCAAAGTCAATAGGCCACACAATTATTTTTCACCATTGTTTTCATCTCATATTCATTCCTGAAGAAAACTTGTTTCATTATGGTATCCACTGGTGTGTGTAAGGAAGGTCACAAAGCCAGCTGTAGTCATGAATCATTACAGAGGCAGAAGCAGCTATGTTTGGTCAATACCAGAAGTTCTGCCATCCATTTGTTCTTGCACCTCCCATCCACATTATTTCTCTAATATACATATTCAAAATGTCTCAGAGAGAGATGCTTTCTTGAAAAGCTAATGCCTTGCATCTTCAGAGCCCCTGCATTATCTCTTAAAATAATAAATGTGGTTTTTTCCAGCATTCTGAACTCAGAAAAATCCCCCAGTATATAAATTCAGAATGAAAGTGCAGATCTTACATCTATAAACAACTCATTAGCAATATTAAATAGAATTTCTGTCCCTAAAGTCTTTCTTACTTTATCCCACACATATCCTCCACAGAAGGCTGCTGCTGCCAGAAAGACCAAGGTGCTGGATGTCTGACTCTTTATGGAGGTCAGAAAACAGCTTGTCCAAGTTCAAAGATATATAGAAACTGTCAGTATGAGATTTGAGAACTGAACGGATGTGTCAGGAAAATAGGCAGAATGGTCTCCTCTTACATGATCATAACCTGGGCAGCTCTGGGCATCACAGCCCACTCAGTGTAATGAGTGCAGATGACGTGGACAGAGAGCATCAACCCAGGATGGAGGGGTGACATTTCTGACTGGCTGTCAGAGCACCTCTGTGAGGGGACTGACACAGTCTGTGAGAGACACTAAAGCGTGGCCATGTTCAGTTTCCTTCCACACTGGAAGGAAAAAGGATTGCCATTATAATTGTCCCAGTCTCACAGCAAAGCTTATGCAAAGGCATTTGTGTGTCAGTGATGAGACTACCTCTGCAAATATATGTGTTTACTAAATTAACCACAGAATGTGTAATTTATTTATTTTGCTACTTCTTCATTAAACCATAGTGTTGAACTGAACTATATTTGCTATAAACCTTGTTCGGTAATTTATTTTCGAATGTAAGGAATGCATTTCTGTTTCATATTTTAAATGGTTTAAGCCTCTTACAGCCAACTATAGTTGATTAGGAACACTGTCTGAAAGTCCTAATTTAAAATGGAACTAAATGTGCTACAACTTTAAAAGTTTTGCTACCATTAAATAAAGAATATGTTTCTTTAAAATTGAATAGTTTCTTTAGCCAGAACTTTTGTGAATATACAAAACTCAAGAAAGCTGAAAGCTCTGGTTTCATTTACATGTCATGTTAGTAGAAAGACAAGCTCTGTATTATCATCAGTCCAACCACAAAGTGTTCTCATTAGTTTTTCTAGGGAGACAGACCTCATGTTGGAAGGAAATCACATCTCTCCCATACTGGAGTGGATCAGAGATGGAGGTTTTCCTAAGATCTCACAGCTCTACAACTGTGGCTATGTCTGTCAAACATCTGTCTGGAAAAACCTCTTATGGCTGTGGGAAATTGTCAGCTTCATAAAGTGATAGGTGCCCCAAAATGGAAGGAGACTGTGATATATTTTCTCTTTCAGCACCACACATAGAGCCCCAGCAGCTGCCTGTTGCTGTGGCTAGGGGAGCTCATCCTTCTGCAGACACACTTAACACAGGTAGGGCCCTTTCCTAAACCTTTTGTGGGTGAAGTAGTCATTATAAATATGAGTCATAAAAAATGGGTCAGTAAGGTGGCAAATGTTTCAGCTTCATGTGTAGGATAGAAACTAGAAGCTGAAACTGTGGCAGAGGAAGCTGGGACAGGACAAATTCCAGCTACCTCTGCTGAGGCCACCTGTGCATCCAGAGGAAACATACCCTGTGTCCTCTTCTTGGGTCAAGCCAGAAGGTGACCTTTGTGTTTTTGGGACATGCTCTTGAGGAAAAAAATTATGGACACAACACACCAGTAACAAAAATATATTTCCATGAAATCTTCAGTATTTTCAGGTTGTGCTGTATTCAATAATTGACTGAGAATCATTGGAGGTGTTGCTTTTTCATCCACAATACCTCTGAACAGATTACCAATAGGTTTCCCCTTTTAGCTAATAATTTCCAGTTCTGGAACAAGCCATTTTTTAGCAGGTGAGCATTGCTCAGGAGCAACTTTGCAAAAATGAACCACTTGAGGAACTCGCAATTTTCCACTTTCCCCACAACTGTTGATAAAGGCCTTCTTTCCCTATGAGAAAATATTTCTCTTTGAAATCCTTCAACCTTGTTTTTAATTCACAGCATTGTTATTGAATTGCCATATGGCCTTGGGCACATTCCTGAACATTTTCTGTATCTTGGTCTATTTAGCAGAATGCTTACACAGCACAGTGCACACATTCTAACACTTCAGAAAACAGGCAACCCAGCCAGGGCCATACTTCTGTTCGAGTAAGTACTTTTAGGGAGCATCAGCAGAACTGCTGATTATCAGCCTTCTGCTTGAAGAGAGAGGGGGTGAGATGTGCTTTCTGTTTCTCCTCAATCAGTACAGTACACTCTTCAGGTCTCTATTTTGGATCAAAAGGGAAAGAAACAGAGGGAAAGTGAGAGATGGATGCTCTTTAATTGGATGATTAATTCCCTAACATTTTAAATGGATGTTGTCTCTTCTTGGCGCAAGTGTCTCACATTTGGGCAGATGACCACCTTCTGGAGCCATTGTCTAATGCCTGTGAATATATTCTGAAACCATTATTGAGTACCCATCAAGGGGTTTCTTAGTGAGCTAAGAGAGGAGAACTCAAAGCTAGACAGAAAGGTGAGGGACAGTTTTCAGGAAACAGAGCTGTGGGGGCAATTCTGAGCAGAGAGAAAGAGGAACCAACATCTCCTACTCTTTGAGGCAGTAAATACAACAGGTAGAAGTAAAGGCAAACACAGCCACAAATATTGTGTAAGTCATGTGTCTGGGACCTGGGGAGAATAAAAGGAGGGAAGTGGTGATTTTGGAAAGATCCCTGCACAGGACCCAGCTCCACCCTGGAATCACAGGGTGCTTGTAGCAGCTGGCTAGTTGTGACAGCACTGGCTACCTGACTGCCAGCTGTGCTGCGCCCAAGGCTTCATCAACTCACAGCACAGTGCATAATAAGTTTTGACTTGCAAGAAGTAAAAGAAGAAATCTCAATGAGATGTGCAGATCAAACAAGACATAATTAACTTCAGCCTTGCTCTTTCACACTGATCATCCCTACCATCCCTTTTCTTCCCTTTAGGCCAAACTGTAATATTTACTACTGTCCAAAGTAAGACTTGGGGTGATATAGCACAGTATTTAGATTGTACTTGGAAAAATGGCTGACCATATGTTACTTCTACACTCCTCCCAGTGTTCTTTGGATGGATGGCAAAAGGAAAATACCAGTATTTTAGTTTATAAAGTTCCCAATGAATTAACATTTTACAGTATTTATGTCAATCTTCCTAAAGTCTGTGATGAAATACACAGAACTGCACATTTTTCATTATTCCTTCTCTATTCATAGGACAGGTTGAAGCATAATTTTTTCTTTTAAATGGCCTGTAGTACCAATTCCTAATATTAAAATGAGCTACTTTAGGTGGTGGTGACTCATATGTATATCAAGTAGCAAGTGCTAACTGGGACAGGCCCGCAGTGAGCACCGCTCCCTCACTAGGAGGGCTGGGAAGGGGAGGCTCAGAGGAAGAGCTTAGGGGTGATTTCTGACACAAAAGAACGTGTAACCAAAGTTCATCTTTTATTTCAAAATATAAACTCCATATGAAGATGCAGTAACATCTGCTGTACTGTCTGATTCTACGTGTTGAGGAGCCTTTGATGAAAACAACATGCGCTCTTTGTTGAAACTATAAACAAAAATCTGCCAACTTCTTTTAGACAGGAATGTTATACTGATTATGAATTAATTTTAAAAAACTTATTCTGATATACCATGGGAAAATGCATTCCTTTTGTGGCCACAGGGTAGTTTGTGTTTTTTAAATAATTAGGTATGTATCTTGTTTAGTTAAAAAATTTTAGTATTGTTCAAAGACACAGTTATTCAAAGCTGAAAATGAAATGCTTCCTTTCATTTCTATTAAATTTGGACTTTGGAATTGCATTAGAGAGACATGTTTGAAAAATAGAACCCATTTTGATGTAAGAATGCAGGTGTGGATAAAACCTCTGGATAGTAATCATGCACTTTTACTCCCTTTTTCTTAATAAGCCTATGATAAGAATAAAGCCAGTTTTGAAAATACAAGTGTGACATACTGCTTTGAGATACAAAGTAACCATGTCTAATGATAGAAAGTAATGATTTTATTTTTAAACTGTAACTTGACATATTTGTCTTTGTATACTATTCATTTTAGCACTGTTTCCAGAATGCATTAAATATTTAGTGTGACAATGCTCACATGTTTATATGTAAAGATTTAGGTCTAGTAATCCAAATCCACATAAAGCTGTTATCTAGAGCTGCAGCTTTCTAATTTATGTACATACATACACACCTATACGTACAAACAGACAATATTCTTTTATATGGAGAGATAACTCTCAGCAAACCAGCAAAACATTCCATATTATTGTTACAAAAAAGGAATTTAAGAGTCAACTGCTGTAAGGAATAAAAGCTCTCTTTATAAAAACCTCATATTTTTGTTAGAACTGAACTGAGTCTGCTGAAACAAAATAGTTGTGCTGTGAGAAATTAATCTAAGCAGTGAGATAAAATTTGCAGGTCTTTACTTCTTTTTTTACTTCTCCAGCTTTTTGTAATGTACAGTATCACAAAAGATTAAGATTAATAAAAGAGGAAAACCTCACAAAGATTGCCCATAAAGAAAACTGTCTCAATCTTGCTTATTTAAATAAGTTTTTGTTCATTGTTTTAGAAGCATTTTGTCAAGGAGATTTAATACTACTGTAGACCTTCCGACAGGAACCACACCTTTGGAGATATAGATTTGTATTCAGCATGTCAAGGGCCTTCAACATGTGTCAAATGAATCATTGCCTGCAGGGCCCAGCCTCCACGGCACATTTTTGCTGCACTTTGTACCCCTGGTTCTTCTGCCCCAGCTTCACATGGGGACAGCTTGTGGGGAGAAAAGCCAAGGATCAACATGTGTCTGGAGCCCATAGCTTCTTGCTAGTTCAGGCTAGGAAATGGTTTGTGAAACTGTGAGTAAAGACACAACTGTGCTCTATTAAAGCTCCTCATGTTCACCAGTGGTGTATTTAAACTGCAGATCTTCAGAGTACTTCCTAATTTGTGAGTACAAATATGTGATTAGAGCAAGATCCAGGAGTGAACAGGTTATCTCGCTGTCTTTCCCCAGATCCTGGTTTCCATGGCAAGAACCACGGGCACAAAGACCAGAAAGAACTCATGTCATATTTCTGACTATGGTCCTTAATACCATCCAGGACCATCAATGGATCATACCTGGGAGCTGTGGAGAGGAATATGTTTACCTTAGGAATATGTATTTAAAATTACAGTTGGAATATCTATGAGCACCAATCTTGCTGGTGGGATGTGATGAGAAGCAAAAAAGGCCTTGATGCTGTGTAAGCACAGCTCAGCAATAACTAAATAATTCCTGAGTTCCCAACACTGTTTTCAACACAAGTGCAAAACGTAGTTCCATACCGGCTGCTATAAAGAAAATAAACTCTACCTCAGCCAAAACCAGCACAGACAAGTCAAGTATATTCTGCTGACTAAGGTAGCACTGGTTAATAATATAGTTATCTTTAATGACTTCTCATAGTGGCTTCTCAACCTTGAATTCGACAGCAAGAGTACTGAACAGATTTTGGTAAAACATCCTTCTCTCTCTGCACTTCAGTTTCTTAACAGATAAAATGAGGGAAACAATATTCTCAAGCCACCCTCTAAAATTGTGTTGGTTCAAGGAACAGGCAAGCTATCAGTACTGGAAACTTGGCTGAAGGTTTCCCATTCATCATCACTCATCTCCTCATCCCTCTTTCATCAAGTAGCACTCATCATTCTCACTCGACAGGAGTCAGCCTCTTTCATTGTTTACCTTTCCATCTACATGCATTTAAAAAGTAGTAAATACTGAAATGGTACACAGTGTATTAAAAGAGGTGATGCATGTTGCATACCTAATGGAGGCTCATTTGCAGCACTTAGCAGAAGAGGAAAGGTGATGAGACAGGTAGGATTGGCATCATTTTAACTTGAGGAGGCTGCTCCAGTACTACAGCAATGGGTATTGGGTAAACAGGCTGGTTGTGGCTGGGTAAAAAGAATGGAGGAGTACTCACTGGAAGTGAATGTACGTGCTGAGTACCATAATTCACTTTGTTCCATTGTGGATAGAAATATATACTGTAAGAAGTCCAGCACTATGCAAACATTTGGCAGTTTGACACTACATAAATGTATAAGATCAGAATTGGCTGTTAGTGAAATGGTAAGAAATTCTGTCAAAAACATGACATTGGCCAGAGGTGAAGGTGGCATTTATCCTGGTGTTTAGAATGCATATGTATGTTTTTATATGTTATTATTATTCTCTTTTACATGTGTCTGTTTCAGCAAGGAACGGTAGTTCCTAAATGCCGCAAGCTAGTCTAAATCAAGTAATCATGCAGCGGTCCTCAGGGACTGCCTAGAGTTCAGTCCCTTAGCAGATTAGTTAGAAATGAGTGTGTGTGCGTGTGTGTGTGTGTATAGAAATTCTACTTCTAAGATCATAAGGTGATTTTGGATTGTCTTTTATCATGTTTCTCATCAAGCTACTTGCCAATGCAAGCGACAAAAGATATTTTGCACTACTTCCTCCATCAAGAACAGACTCTTGTCCTTACATGGGTGATGCTCATCAGTACCCATGTTTGTATTTAAGTTACAAGGAATTCAATGTTAACCTCTCTTGTTTAAGAGACAAAGAACAACCCAACATCTTAATTCTTCATCTGACTTATTCCTCAATGTATTGAAAGGTCCAGTTCCATGCAGTTGCTTTAACAACTCTATTAACAGAGTTGAAATATCAGAAATAAAAATAGAAGTCTATTACATTTCTTATGAGAGGGAAGGTAGCAAAGGTGTGTGTCACACAGCATGACAACAAGGCTGAGTTCAGAGTTGGGTTATTTTATTCATTTTATATTCATCTCATGCAAAGGGTATTTAAATAAAATGCATCAGATGATAGTCTTTTTTCCTGAAGCCAGAGGAAGAATCACAGCAAAAGAAATTCAGACCTTTTTAGGATAATTAGCTCAAAGGAATTAGTACTGATCTCCAAAAAGGTGCCTAAGCCCATCATTTAGTGCACATCCACAAACCTGCTGCTCAAAACCCATATTTGTTTTTTTTTACAGACCCTGCTTACCCTATGGAGTAAGAGGAATTACCCACCTGAGCAGAGGTAGGTGCCCAAGTTCCCCTCCATCAGAGTCTTCTTGTTCTTGCTACCTCAAGTGAGCTCTTACTGCACTGCTTTTCCCAAGGGGTTTAACTTTCCCTCAGCTCTAACTGGGAAGAGAAGCTCCTACTTTGGGGCTGAAGACTTCAGGGAATCACTGCATGTTTTGACAATCTGAGCTTTTGGGTTTTTTTCCTGAGGATTTGGCATTGTCAAAAGGCTGTGAGGCTTTAAATCACCCAGACCATTTTAAGAATGCTACCTACACTACCTACCACTACATTGGCTTTGGTTTGCAAACACATTTGAGGTGACAGGGTGCATTTGAATAGTCCATTGAATTCAGCAGGACATTCATCATGTTAACATGTACGTTCTTGCTGACCCAGATCTAAGCAAAGATATCCTAACAAGAATTTCTGTTCTTAAAATGATGACTGTACTACAGAACAGCATTGAGACATTTCCATTTTGCTTTTGTAGAAGTCCATTGTAGCTTCCTCTGTTATTGTCCACAGCTGGCATGTTTTTTACTATCTTATTTTTCCCCTGATGTTTATAATTCATTGCTGTTACCTAAATTTGTAAGGTAATAAGGTTAAAAAAATACCTAGAACTAAATTGCAATATTGTTCTGGGATGTCACTACAGCAGTTGACTCAGCAAAAGGCTGTTTCTCCAAATTCTAGAATTTGTGTTAGGAGACCATTTATGGCTATGTATGGGTGTTTTCCTGGAACCATATGAAATATGAAAGCACACAAAGAAATACATAGAAATTAGAAAAAATAGCTGATATAAGGACTAATTTGTAGATCCTCATCTTGCCATACTGTACCATCTTACTGAGTTTGTTATGATTTTCTAGCAGGAATGAGAGGAAAGAGCTATTTCTCACATCAGAGGGATCTTTTTTTTAATACATGGAAGCCAAGTTGCAAAGCAGTTTGCACTAATGGAATCTGGAACAAATATTCTTTGTTTGTGCTAGTAATTAGAAAGACATATGGTATCTACCTCTGTTTAAAACTATTTTTCCTCAAGAATGACTGAATTTGTTGCTCCATCTTACACTGCAGCATTATTTTGTTTTACACTTTAGGGATGGGCAAACAGAGTGGTACAGTCCAAAGGTAGAACTGGCCTTTAACGACACTACAGATATAAAACTGGAAATTCTCAGCTCGCAGAATAGAATGTTTCTAATCTTTATATGTCAAAAAATGTGTTTATTGAAAACATAAATAAAAGAAAGGTGAATATCACCTACAGTTTCTTCAGGATGGATAGGGTGGAGTGCAGACATTTAATTTTATGAAGTGGAATAGGGAGCCAGGGGTTTATGCATGTTTATTTCATGTGGCTGCTTAATTTTTATATGAAGTTTTCATAAGTTTTGATGAAGGAAAAAAATATTATAATTACCACTTGAGAAAATTGTTTTTGTTTGCCTTTCATTATAAAATATCTGTTAGAATGGCTATGATGGAAAACATAGAAATTATTTTATGATAGGCATCAACTTCCACATGTTAGGGAACTTTGATTTAGAAAGTTCAGGTTCGTAAAATATCCTGAGGTGGAAGGGACCTGTGAGGATCTTGGTACACATTTATCTCCTGTCTGATGAGAGGAAAATGTCTCTGTGTGTCTTGTGATGAATGTTTTGGGAACACTCAAAGGCAATTTTTGAGCACGGTGAGATTTTCAGCCAATCTTGTCCAAAATGCAGGAGAATCCCTATCCTTAAAGCTCAGCTTCTGTTAAGGTTTTATTGCTGGCAATCATGAGTTTCTTGCAGTGACTGGCTGTTACTGCAGAAGGTGTCCGTCAAGAGAGATGATGGTCACGGAAAGAGGGCTTTGAGTAGCAGGGCAGGAAACCCAGTTCTAACTCTACATGGTGAAGAACATGATTAGTTAATTGGGTTACAATTCTTCTAGATGGAGAATTTCTTTGTTCTAGATGGTTTGATCCATAGGCATAATCACGTGCAATAATCAAAAGATTTTAAAACACTAAAGCAAAACTTGGCTGAACATACACAGGTGAATTTTGTGTTTCTGTTTCTGTCTTAGTCCAACAAATGTCCTGCATTAAAATATGGAAGACCCCGGGCTGCCAACTTATTTAAAGGTAGATATATTCAATCTGTGGCAAGGTTTTAAAGGAAGTGAGTTATTAAAAATAAATGTCCCACTTTTTTGCCATTGCTTCTTATTCATGCCAAAGTTAAGGTTTAGTGCTTTGCTCAGGTGGAGTATGAATGATGCTCTGAGGTGACTAGAGAGGTCCCTCTGAGCAGTCCTGACAGCTTAGTCCTGGCTTCCTCTCTCTGTGCTTGATGAAGCACACGACTCAGGGGACCAAGTCTTACGGGAATGTACAAGTGTAGGCTTTGGCATAAAAGACAATACGGAAACAAAAAATACTCACCTTCTATATTTTTCCTAGGGTATTCACCTTAGAGTTTAGTAAATGATTGTAGAGAAGCAGGCACTTGTAGCAGATGCAGGGCAGTAGCTTGGACATGGACACAGAGTTCCTGCCTCAGCAACAAAAAAAGCCAACCTTAAAAAGCACCATGCTGAACCCTGCCAAAGGCACTGAGGACCAAAGCAGTTGACAGAGAAATCTGATGAATAAGACATAGTGCAACTAAATCTATTAGCGGACAGTGAGATACCTAAACACCCTGACAGTGAAGGCTGCCCAAGTACTTCAGATAAACAGATAGACACAATGCAATAGTTCAAGGAGTCTGGAGAAAATTATTTCACAGGCCGTCTGTGAAATTCAAGAACGCAGGGTTTTGTTGCAAATCAGGTCTGGCTTAATTTAATGAACTGGTATTAACAAGCATCACATTCTGCATCTTTCACTGTCTCTCAGCTGAGTAGTATTCATTAAAAAGAATATATGCAAATTTTAGCAACATAAACAGAATTTCAAATAAGGGATAACACAACAAACACTCAAGAAAGCTTTCTGTTTTCCCTTCAGGATGAGTTGTCTGTTTACTATATCCTATCCTCTAGTTTGTCCTTTAAAATGCTGGCACTGCATCAATTATAAAGGAAAGGCCACAACCTCACCACTCCAGCAAGGTTAATGGGAAGAACTTTCCCAGCGTTATCCCATAAAACAGACCTTAGTGAGTGGATCAAATCATGTCTCCACTGGGGTCAGGAGGAGCTTTGCCTCAAGGGCAAGGCTGCCCTCTCTGAAGCCAAATCTCTTCTAATACATCAAGAACTCTTCATGGTAAAATAGAAGAGCAGATGCCATCTCCTTTCTGTGCTTCTCCAGGCAAAGTGTAAACCTCAGTGCACTCAGCAGTAAATTCCTTTAAACATTTACGTGAGCTAAAATTGCTACATCCACTGACATTTACTCAACGTGCAGCACTTCCTCCAACCACGGCTGCACACATTGGATGGGCAGCACAGGTGGAGTGCCTGTGCTATATGTCTGAGTTTAGTCTTTTTTTCTATATGATGCTCTGCTTCCTCTTTCTTCCCCTTTAATTTGGTTAGCTGAGCCTCATCCATTGTCTCTTCCACAGCCTGTGAGAGTTGTTACGGTAATAGATCCCCTTTCTGATGAATGAATGACAGCTCCATTGCATTTTCCTTCCTTTTTTAATATTTTTTTAAATTTTATTTATGAATTAAGAGTTTATGCACCCATCCCCACATAAGTTAGTAATCACAAACTGTTGTTGATTTCTCACAGCAAGAATAATAACTGAGGGAAACAAACCTACTGTATCCCAGGTCCTGAGAAAACAAGATTTGTGGAGGATTTAATAGGAAAAACAATGCCTGTGGGAGATGACACACTTGCAGCTGTGGAGGCAGTAGTCCTCTGATGGCATGGCAGAAAACAGGAGCAACAACTTCAAAGCACAATGACTGTTGGCAAGCTGCCATAAATGAACTTGTAGTCATGGACCTTGAGGACAAAAGGGCTTACAGTTCTCGTATGGTTTAGGCCCTAGTCCAAATGCGCTCTGACCTCTTCCTGAATTGAGGGAAGTCAGCAGCATTATTCTGAGACCATTACCAGAATGCATACTTGAAAGTGCAAAATGGAATGTACCTTACCAACTGGAGGCAAGAGAGGATGAGGAAGCAAAAAGGAGCAGGATGAACAAATTTTACAGACAGCTGAAAGAAAGCATTGTCCTTGCTTTTTCCTCAATTAAAAATATTGGCTGTTTTAAATGTTTTATTTTGTGATTTATTTGGCAAAAAATTAATTCATCAGTGCATTTCATTAAATGGTAGATTGTACATAATTTTATTTTACCAAATGAGAATTGGAGAAAAGTAGAAACTTAAGCTTAAAAACCATTTTTGTTGTTTAGGTGTATAATTCTTTCTTGTGCTTTGCATGCCTGGAACTAATGTGGCATTAAGTATATTCTAATTTTAAAGAATTTAATACATGCATAATCTGCTTTACAAGCAGAGATTAGATTTTTTCATATTAAAATAAATTGGGACAACTGAGAAGCATAACTTAGGGCATATTTATTTAAACAAAATAGGCAAAATCTTTCATTTTTTAAATGTTTTTAAAGCATTGATACACTATAGTTTAAAGAATATTGTGTGAAGCTTTCATAGTAAAGAATTCCAGCGTTCTGTGATTTGAAAAGAAAAACTACAGCAATACAATTGAACCCCTGGGTAAGCTTGTATTTACTGTAGGTATTGATGGTTTCAGTGTATTAAAACACAGAATGTTTATATACAGTTCAGAAACCTGACACTGCAGAATTATTTGTTGAAAGCAAGAGCAAATTCAGATTTGTGAGATTTTCAGAAATACTTAGCAACTTCAAATGCCTTCATTTTGAATTTGGGGTTGTAGCTGGATGTGACTCTCAGCAAGGGGGCAGAGCACTTACCTCTGAAATTAAGTTCCCTTAGGAAATTATACCAGGTTCAGTATCCAAAAATTGGGGCATGGAGGGAGTGCTGGTACATCTCAAGGCAATTTTAGAAGTGCTTCACTGTCCCCAACATATCCTTTTGTTCTCTCTCAGTAACAGAAGTCAATATTAAAGTTTGTGAGCAGAAAATAATTTTTCAGACATCAGAACTGATCTTTTCTTGTGTTGCAGAACATGGGTAAATCCTATCTGATTCTGAATAGGTATGACATTTCAAGTAAAGAGTAGAGCAGTATCAGGCAGCTGGAACACATGGGCACTTCCTTCAAGAGCTCACAAAATGGTCGTCAAAATAAAAACCATGTTCCTTTCTAAGAATAATTTTAAATTATTTGGTCTTTGGTATTTGAGAGAGTCTCAGGTTGGTATTAAAGGACTTTCAGTCAGCTTGGGAGCCTTTTACAGTGTGTACCATTTTATTTGCACCATATCTCTTTTATCAAATTAACACTAAAAAAGCTGTCACAACAATTTCACGTACTTTTCACCTAAGTGACCTTCTCCAGAGTAGATCTTGGTCAAGGAATAATATTACAGGCCTAATCCTGTTTCCACTGATGTCCTTTACAGACTTGCAAGTAAATACACTTGTTTCTATCTCTCACAAGTCATAGACAAGAACCTGACCTGACTCTCCCTCGCACATATATACACACACACACTTGCACCTAAAGGCACATTTACATACAGATTGCAAGTGTTTATGCCTCAGCAAAGGCACACCCAGGACACTACCTGGCCTCCTGATTTTCTTCCCTATAAAAAGGCTATGAAATTCATGCAAGATTTGTTATGGAAACAGCCTCGAGTGTGTTTCCTTCCCTGCTGTTTGATTGCTTTTGTGGCATTCACTTGTAATATCACCTTGTTTGGGCCTAATATGGGAGAATTTTGGATGCAAAGCAGATTTCCTACTATATTTTCTTCCTATGACACTCGATCCCACCCCTCTTTTTTCCCCTACCATTTCACAAAGAAAAGGCTTTTCCTTTTTGTCGCTCTATTAAAAATCTCATTACCAGGCAGACAGGGTGTGAGAGCTGGCTCTTTCCAGTTTGGGCACAGTAGGATGTGCACATAATGGCAAGAGGAGGTATAAGGCTGAAAGAGGTGGAGGCAGCCCCTGAGCCATATGCTCAGTATTGCAGGGTCCCTAGCAGCCCTCCTCCTGCCTTGGGGACCCCCGACGAGGCTACTTCAGGTATTTTTCAGTCCCACATGCTGCAGTGTGGGGTGTAATGCCCGATCATTGCAGGCCAACAAGTTATAAAATGTCTTCAAAATGACAGGGCAGGGTTTCTTTGGTACTGACAAACAGGAGGTTAGCAGCGTCGAGCAGTCTCCAGGACTTTTGCTGCTCTCCAGGAGGCAAGGGAAGCAAGAGCCAGAAGTAGGCAGAGGTGGTCCTTTAGTACCAGAGTCAAGCTGAGTACTTGCTACACAACTCTTTTATATTTGATGAGCACTTAAATCTTTTTGTGCATTTATTTTGCCAAATAGTCAGGTGCTCATGATCTTCCCTGCAACTGAACCTGTATTTCAGTGGGGAAGTATAAGTTTCTAAAGATGAATAGTTGTCTTCTGTGCAGCTGGTGTCAAAATGTCTGGGTTTCCATCTGATTTTCATGTAAGAAGTGTCACATACCATGTATCAAAAATCACAGTTTGAAAGCATTTTAAAAAAATATCATGGGTGAAGTGGGGATATGCTTTTGTTTTTAGTCTTTCATGTAGAGAACATACATTTCAAAAAGTGGTCACCACCACAGATTGTCCTCCAGATCTCATCTTCCAACAGGTACAGTAACTGCCTACAGAAAAAGTGTGCTTTTTTTTCCCACGGGAGATGTGCATTTGTCCAGAGAGCATCCAAATTGTGCACACTCCTGGCAGTGGAGTTTTTGGAACAGGCTAACCTTCTGGCCATATCCACTGGCTTCTGGGGTTAATGTTTGTAGACATGTTTTTCAAGAGATGTTTCTCTGGACAGAGGTGGGCACAAACTATGCACAAATGAAAATGGGTGCTTAAATAAGCTCTGCTGATCACAGCCTTTCTAAAATGGGTACCTTTTCCTAATTATACTTCTTATACTTCTTAAACAGAGAAGCACTTTCTCTCTCTTAAACAAGAAAGGGCAATTTGATAGAGAAGTGCAGAGGTGGTACATCCTTTTGAATAGTCTGCTCTGAATAAATCAGGTGAGAAATTTGGGAGAGACGTTTAGTGGATTAGTTGCCATACAGAAAGCTAATCCTGCTGCTATCTCAGACACATTCTTCACTCCTCCATGAAGCACTTATCTTTAAAACAAGTTAGTCAAAGTTTATACATAAGTATAGTATCCATATTCCCATTCAATTATGTGAGTCATCTCCACAGGTTAAACAGAGGATGCAGATATTCCAGTCTGTTTTGTAATTCAAATCATTTGTATGCATTGGGTAATGTGATTTATAACCATATTTGCACTTTGAAATAAAAAGGGATTCAGAAAGGAGACACTAACACCTCTTTAAATATATTGCTTTATTGTTCATGCTGAAACCACTTGACCTGTGCAATACCAGGTTCTTTACCTATACAAATAAATTTAAGGCTTAATCCTTAATAACATATACTGCAAATGTTCAAGAGCTGCTTAAGTTACCAAATTAGTATTAGGGGAGAAAGAAGAACAACCTACTTCAGCAACAACAACAAAAATAAACGACCTGCTTTAATTCAAAGTATTCTTAGGAGAGGAGGCATTTTTATGAAGAGAAAAAAAAACAGGAAAAAAAAGAAGGTATTCAAAATAAGCCAATACGTTACTTTGAATTATATTTATAAAATATTTAGCTGTCTGCTAGAATGGAAAAAATATAACATTTTTATTAGACATACTTATAAATCATTGTCAAAACGTTTACAGGAGCTTGTGGTAAACATAATTTATATTTACACTGAGCAAACAGTTGTTGCCATATTAATTTTTTTATTATTAGTAAAATGACTGTTACCTCCAAAATCTCACTTAAATCAGAAATGCATACATTTCCCAGACATATCTATGCAATTATTATTCCAAATCCAGACAATATTCCTATATTTCGTTATTGACTTTTTTAATGGACTTTTTTCCATCTAGAATTACTTGGTTTTAGGACGCAGATTGGAATAAAGCAGCAACATGTTAAGACTGCTACATCCTGCATTCTTTTAATTAAAATATCAGATTATTATTGTAGCCAATTAGAACTTAGAGTAAATTTTTAAAATAAAATTTAGCCATCACATGATAAAAGGTGCTGCTCAAGAACTAAAATTATTGGAATTTGAGTTCATATGGTTACTTTTGAAAAAAGCTTTAAAACACTGCAGCCATTCACGTGTATCCATGCATGTGTTCATTCTGAACGTGAAGAGATTTTTTTCATAATGCCATGTCATCATTTCCTTTTAAATACTAAATTGTTATCCCATCACTAGAACTACTTCTTCAAAACTTGACTTTAAATTTAAATAAAAAATGTTCATAAAAGAAAGCTGTATGTCCACATCTAGTAAAGATAATGGATTTTTTCCAAAATGAGTCCCTTAAATAATATATTTCTCTAGTGTTCATATAGCACTATGTACGCAAATAGATATCATAAAAAATATACACATAATTAGTACTAGAGGCAAAATATGGTTTTGATATGCTTTGTGCATGTGAAGAACTTGAATATAGGACATTACATTGTCTGAGCTGTTTATGGAAGTTTTTCATATTAATACAATGGTTTGATTGCAAATCTGAGAGAGGCTTAACCTCTACAATGAATTGTGCTGAAAATAAATAAAACACAAAACACATAAAAGCTGTTTATCAGAAAAAGTACTTTCACTGGCGAAAGTCCTCCAAATCTTTTCCTTCCATAATCTTTGTTTTACATCCCTCTTAGTGAAATATCCTATATAATGGAAATTATTGTTTGTGACCCACAAAAATCCCGTTCTGTAGGTAAAAATTCAAACAATTTTATGTGATATTTGAGCTTCCAAAAAAGTATTTATGAAATATCACAGAGATCAGATCAAGTGTTTGGTTTTGAGTAATCATGACCTATTTTGAATACCTATAGACTGTTTATTTCTAAAATTACTATACAATGTCTGTTTTATATTAACATCTTAATCATTAATAACTTGCATATTTGCTGCACACTTTTAACAACTGTTTTACCAAATAATTTAAGTTCTAAGTGTAATGAGAAAGCAGTATTTTGAATATTAGGGAACGCCTAGGGAAGGAATCTGGCCTTAGTTATAGCATTTATAAAGCTATGGATAATTATTTTGAAAACAGTGATTAATAAGTGTCCATTTTCATGTCATCATTGGTAATAGATGCTATCTCACTCAGGCACCCCACCATTCTGTTTAATACAAGTGTATCCTAGTGTAAAAGGGAGCTTGTCATACTTATCTCTAATGGTGAATGATTTCTCTCCCTCTTCCTGAAGACACTTTGCACCCAATATTCTCAAATCCTATCAAGGTACAGCCTGACAAATAAGTTAACAACAATGCAGGTGGCAGGCTACATTTATGTGTAGGTGTATGTTCTCTAGAAGATATGCAGAAGAGAACTGAATCTTTTTTTGCTTGTAAATTGGACAAAATACACATAGGAAGAAATGTGCTTATGGAAAAAGGTGCAAAATTTTTACATTTCAATAAAATATCACGCTCTGAGGGAACAATATGCTTCAAATAATCATTGCATTTTCAGAAAGTGGCAGAAAAATTAAGCATTGTTTCTTGTAATTACTGCTGAAATTCTTCAAAATGCAAAAGCAGAAAGAATCTGTCATTATACCAATGTTGCAATTACTGCCTGTAACTTCAGCTTGATTTCACATATTTCTCTGTTTTCTATGTTTAATTCTATTTTCAAGTGACTGTACTGTATGAAACCGACAACAATTTGTCCTGATTCATGGTTTAGGAGGAACAGCTGATTAATCCCATGTCAACAGTCTTGACCCTATGCAGAAAATACAAACATAAAAGGTCTGCTTAATAATATATCAAAGGTAGAGTTCCTTGTATTCTCTCCTTTATAAAATTATAAATCACATGCAAATGCAGAGTAAGTTAGGACAGTGTAGCTTAGTCATTATCACTTTCATCCTTTTATCTTCTTACACAGTGAATATTTTTTTCTTTTAAACATTTCAGTGTTAAGCAACCAGCATTTCACCATCATGTTTTTCTGTATGTTATCCGGACACAAAAAGGACTGTGTGCATTTGCTCGTTGGTTTAGGCTCATCTGTTCCTGAACTGAGAGACCTGTACAGCACAGCAATCCCATAAAGCAAAAACACCTTGATTCTTTCCATAAAATGCTTAACAGTCACGGCTTGGTGCCATTAGGTGCTGACTCATGTGAGTAAGCTTTACTCTTCTGAGAAGACTTATTAGCTTCAGTCAGACCATTTATCCTAACGAGAGCTTGCAGATGTGGGTCCTTCCAGAAAGGTGCTCAAAGATTGTTTTTTCAGGGTCTAAGGTTTACAGGATATCCTTTTCAATTCTTAACATTTAAAAGGTTTCCAGTCATCCCACAAAGGTGCATATTAAAAAAATTATTCTTCCGCTTATGCTTCTGCTAAAGCATGAATGTACAATACCTGGTTTATATTAGTCTATCTAAAATTGCTGGGTAAACTGGGTGAAATTCTTTTTTTATAACAGTCTTCTAAAATGTGATCAGGGCAAGAGAGAACAGAACATTTCCATTTTTAGTAGTGAAGCACAGTGACTCTCCTAAGACAGTTTGGAAATACTAATGAAATTTTAAGGTCTTCTTTTCTATATGGTAGCTCCAGAAAAGAATGGGTTCTTTATTATTGTAAGGCATACACTGCTAGGTAAAGGAAAAAAAAAAAAAAANACCGGGAGGGAAAAGAAAAAAAAAAAAAAAAAAAAAAAGGAAGAAGAAGAAAAAAAAAGGCAAAAAAATGTACGTAACATAACTAAATAAAATCAAAATCTGTGGAAATCTTCTCATGTAAACTGCATAATAGCACTTCAAATGGCCCCTTTCTGTCATCCACTGTAACCATCACATTCCCATTTCTGCTGCAGTCAGGTGAACTGTCAAAGAGCTATTACGGTTGGCTGCATAGAATTCCAAGGAAAGACAAATCTGTGCAATTTTCTCCTTGGACAATAAATGGTTTTTTTTGGTGTACCTAGGTTTTCCTAAACAATTTTGGCAAAGGAAAAAAGAGTTTTTCTTTTTTTTTTCATATTTTTGCATGTATGCGGTAATGCAAGGGGTTTTATTTGGGCTGAAACCTTTACTATGAATGTGTAGCCCTTTGATGGATGCACATTAGCATTCCAGTATGTGGGTAAGATTTATATATTTTTTTTCCTTTTCTGATGCATAATATAGCTTCAAGTAGATACTTACAATTGTACTATGGCATGTTATATTTTAGTGTGTGTTTTTGCACTGTTAAAAGAATTGATGCACACCAAGTGAAATAACGAAATGTATACACAAATTCAGAAAATCCTCCAATCTACTATTAAAAACTAGTAGCAATGCTAAAATAATAAATACATTTCGTCTTTCATGTCTGTTTAAAATACTGCATGCTCAGAAGTGAATACATTATTCTGATATGTAATACCACATCTTCTGATAAGGCTTATCTCATAAATAAAAAAGACGGATAAATGACGTGTTTATAAATGTTTTTTATTTTCACAGGCAACTATTTTGTCCATTCTGGTGAGGTGTGTTGTATAAGCAAAATGAGAGTTTGATTATGTCTTTCATGTAGTTAATAAACATGTGGTTGTCAGAAACCACAACGAGGTTTCTTGCCGGTTGTTTTCATCTTCTATAAAAAATTAAGGTGTTTCAGAACTGACCTTTGCTCGGTTGAGTCATCTCCCTCTTTTTTTTCAGTTCAATTTGCCTTACTGATCAGAAGCATAAGCCAGAATTCTCATATACTCAGAAATGAGGGCAAAAGACAACTGATTCCTTTAATTTTTTTAAGTTGGATTTTTTCATTTCTTTTGTACATGATTTTGTTAAAATTTGAACCTGTTCAAATTAAAAAAGAAAGCAGTCATGGATTTTAATTATAATTCTTGCTTCACCACTGAATTTCCTCAGCAATTGCCTGCTTTTCATCTGTCTAAGTAGTAATTGTTAAATACGACACTCTTTATATTTAATTCAGAGCTATATTAAGAGTAGAAATTCAATTGCATTCACTGGTTCTACTTTTTCAGAAAATTAGATTTTAATTTGGTACCTCTTCAGGAAATGCTTTTTTACTATATTCCACATGTGTATAACTGCACCTCCCTGTACAGTGTTAAGGGTATAGTCCCACAAACAAGTTTATCATACACAGGGAATGTTCCCTGCCCCAAAGTGTTTACATTTATGATAAAAACTTCTATTTTGAAGCACTGTCATAGCATTCCTGAAAAATAAACCAATGTGATGCAGATTAGTCGAAGAGAACCCAGCCCTTAGTCAGAGAGCTTTCTTCAGCTGTTTTCAATAGACAGTGTTACAGGGGAAGGGGTTTTTCTGTGTGATAATCTGAGGATTCTTCCTGCTTTTATTTCCCCCATGGAGGACATAGCATCTATAAAGATACTTGAATTTTTTTTATTTTCTTTTTTCTTTTTTTTTCCTACAGATAGTTCAGTCTGGAAAATGCTGTTTGCCAGCTTGTTTGTTTCTGTGTTTTGTTTATAAGAAGAATACCATTCATTTCTGCGTATCTGCTAGACTGGACAAATCAAGGTGACAATCCATGGTTAACTCTGTCAGGCCCTTTGTCCTGCTCTTCTGAGGACTGAAATACAATGGAAACAAAGTGGAATATATAACCATCCAGCTGCCTTGTTGTGACAGTGTGGCCCCGTATTACAGTGCCTCAGCCCCTGTTTGCCTATCGATAGCCAGCCCAGGAGATGACAATGCAAATCATGTGAAAGCTCTCCTGCAAAATAAAAAAATCATTTCCAGAGTGGGGGAAAAAAATAGATTAGGCTTGCCTGAAAAATAGAAACTCATTAAAGGCTCTGGTTTTGGTACAACTGCTACATTTAGACATAGGGCCTGTTTTTTAACCGTGGCATATTTCTAAGAGGTGCAGGTAGGCTCATGTGTTTAAATCTATCATATGGTGTGTGCTTACAGGACTCTTCATTGATGTTACTTTAAAAGCAGTTTATATTTCATTTAAGCATGCAATTAATCATCTTTACAGTGCTGATGTGACTGGCATCAGCAGTGTTATTTAATTAAATTTGAAATTATTTTACAGTAAATACAGGCTTCCAACTAACCAATCCAAATTAAATGCTGAGGTCTATTTCTTACCCATGGTGTTTCCAATTTAAATGTTCATCCAAAAGGTTACACTTCATGGGTTGAAATCATTTTTATGTTCTAACTGTTGCTAAACCCAAAGATCAACTGTACGTGAGTCCTGTGCATTTATTAGCCGTCAGAATGTGTACACATTATCTATATTTCTCATATTCCATTTCATATTAGTGATTTTATGACTGATGCTCCTTAAGCACCATTTTTCTCCTAATACTTTGTCTCTCCTGTCACATGAGCCCAGGGCTCCTTTCACAAAAAAAAAAAAAAAAAAAGAAAGAAAAAAAAAGTCTTTCCTCCATTTTGTTTCAGTGTTGTAATCAAGCAATTAGCCCACAAAATGGAGGTACTCCGCTCCTCATCCTGCATCTTACTTCTGGTAGGCTTTACCTGCATGCAAGCAGCAGGCACAGCACTTTGCTGCTGAGCCTGTGAAATTGGCCCCTGAAGAGCATTCACACGATGGCCCATAAGTGGCCACTGCTTAGGGGACTCTGGGAGGAGGGAGACCTTCCCAGTGGGATCACTGGAGAATTACGTACAGCACGTGCTCTACCTGCAAATTCTGCACTGGCTGCATGAGAAAACGTGTGGCTGTGCTCCTTCCCCTGCAGTACTCACTCTCCAGTTTTATAATGACCTGAAAACATGCGCTGAGCCAATCTTTAAATGGTGGGAACATCATTGCTTTTCACCATATATTGTCTTTCAAAAAGGAAAGAAAAGAAAAGAAAAAGAATAAACCAAACCAAACCAAACCAAACCAACAGCACCATTTGTTTTATGTTACAGCTTTCCACAGACGATTCACAACATGTCTAGCAAGGAATCAGACCAGAAATAATGTCTTACTCCTATCATATATATAATACAGCTTTTGAATACTGGAAAATCTGTCATCCGTTAAGTGCAGCTCAGGTCTTCTGTGTGAAAAGCACAAGCCTTTTTTTTTTTTTTTTTTAATGCAGTGCTGCCGTGTCTGCACTTTTTTGAAATTGCATATTTATCAGGTTATGAATAATTTATGAGTGGTGAAGGGAGGGCGAGGGCTGGAAGGGGAAGGAAGAGTGAGAAAACATATGCTTGGGCAGAGGAATACCTTAAATGAATCCACTATCAAGTCTTTTGAAGGATTATTTGTAATTACATATTTTTTTCTTTTTGTTTTGTTTCTCTTATGCTTCTCTTGGTCATTTGCTATTCCTATTGTGTTGTCTGTTGGGTTTATTTGGCTTTTCAGGAGCACGAAGGGATTGGGGATGGTGCTTGCTATGAGTTGGAAGATTTTGCCGTGGAAATGAATTGAGCATTTCTTTGACTTCTAAAGTACAGGGTGTTTAATAAATATTAATCCTTCAACTGTCAGACTGAATTATTGTCAAAAAAAGGCTGACAGATTGAGGATTAATGACATGCCTCATAAATTAGAAATGAACTATCAGCAGAATGTCCAAAGTAGGGATCAAGAACAGACCTGATTTGTACCTTAGACCAGTTGAATATGTTATCTATGTCAGACCTGAGCTCAGACCTATGCACAAAACAAAAACAACCCTCCCTCCCGCAAACACATCTTCATGAACCAGGATCTGACATCTAGATCCTTTCTTCTTTAGGATCTGCAAGTACTCAAATAGCAAGACTGTCTCAGACGCCAGATAATTTGATTAGAGTCAGATCTGTATCCTTTTTTTTGCAGTTTTGTTAGAGGGAAATTGGGGGTGCTACAGTTATTTCTGTTCAAATCTCTCAATGTTGTATTTTCCCACTATGAAAAATGCAACATCACAGAAAGATGAAGACCTAGCATTATAATGGGAAATTGTAAAAATGGTAGCTGCCTCTTCAAAAACACACAGAATTTCCAATATAAATTATGTATTAAAGGAAATGTTTGTATAAAACAAGTAGCAGTAATTTAATATAAGGTGACAGGATTTTTAGGAGAGGCTAATGTGTGTCAAAAAATATCGTGTACAGTCTTTAATCAAACTCATGATCCTCAGTTGAATTATTGCTTGTAAATCTGATTTTACTGTATTTTCTAATTCATTAAAGGCAAATCTCTTTCTCTCTTTCTCCCCCTCTTTTTTCCTCTGGTGGTTATTAGAAGAAAATTAAGCTTAGTTTGTGTAAGACCAGATCTTTTTGGGGTGCCTGAATCAAACAAGCAGTTATTTGGGGTGCTATTCTTTCTCTCAGCACAGAGGTACACAATATGAAACTGGGCTACCAGAGTGTATAAAAATGTTTAGCTTAATCACTCCCTAATGACAGCGACTTATGTCCTTAGTGCAGTCGATTTGTTTCCTGGGTTTTAAAAGTAGATTATTTCCATGGTGCAGGCTTAGTGTAAGCTGTTGAGAAACCACAAGCACTGCACTTCAGCCTGAGTTTGGGACGTTCGCCAAGGGTAATCTGATTAAAAGGGCATTTTTTACAACATTGTGGTGCTTTGAAAATTCTGTGCAGCCAGATAGAGTAGGGCCAAAAAAAATTGCTTTTTCAAAGCTAACAGTTTTGCCTGAGCAGAATTAAAAGCGTGATAAGCAGCATCACTGGAATGATTCTCTTCAACAGTCTTGCAACTGGATAAACAAAGCATCCTTAGTAACACATCTGTTACAGACCCACAAGCAAATTCATGATCTATTTAATGCAAGGTTTTTTGCTTGTTTGTTCTGCCTTTAATCACATTTGCTTGCTGCACAGGTGTGAGGTTCTGAGGCCTTGCTTTATCTATAAGAACGAAAATGTTCCCCTTTTTCTACAGTAACTTTTGTCTTCCATGACGTGACATTTATAAATGTTCTGCTGTGAAAGTAGTTATTTGTGACGTGCTCTAAGAACCAATGTTGGGTACCATATTCCTGAGAAGTTTAGCAGCTGTATGTTGTTAAAAGATAATTATCCTATCTAGAATCTTGTATTTCTTATAAGAGATAGAATGTAATACTAATTAAATATGTCATGTTTGCACACATCAGAACATACTGAAAAGAACTGTTCTTGTATAATTTGCCTTGTTGAACTAGTTTCATATTCTTCTGCAGCACCTAAATAAGGAAGAAAAGGTAACTGAATTCTCTCCCCTTCTTCACAGCTCTGTATTTCTCTGAATGGCAAGTTCTTGCTGGTCTCCACATGTGCTGATACGCAGGACTGCTTACAGCAAGACATTTGTATACACAATATACTTCAAAGTCACCAGGTTCAGTGAGACTATACAACAGATCAGACTGGCACAAGGTTGTAGTATGACAGGCAAAATGAAATTTGTTTTCTATAAAACAGGCTATTTTGGTTCACTTAATAAATATTGAATGACAAGACATGGTTTCTTATCTTCTACCACATCGCATGGTTCTCTGGAAAGGGAAAAATATATCATGAATTAAACTGAATTAAATTTTTCAACTGTCTTGTCTTAATTGTAGCTGCTGAGTCGTAAGTGAAGCAAAAGTGCAATGCATCACATACTGCATTTTTTCCCCAAAGAGGCCTCAGTGATAAAATTACCTTTATATTTGCTTCAAAATGGATATTTTTTGTTCTGTTTATCTTTTTCCACATAGATATGCACTCTGTGTAAAGCATGTTTTCCCTGTCACCAGGAATGCCTTGATGATTTTTATGTATCAGCATTTTAGAACTGGCAACCTTAGGATTACACAAAGCTTTTAGATCTATCAGTCACAGTATATATGATGTATAGGCAGCACTGCATTTACTCTAACTTAGTTTTAGCTGTCGAAATACACATCCCATGTTCACCCATCTATATATTCATACCTACATGTACAAGCATGTGATTACATAAAAGCCATTGCTTTCAGCGATGATTTTAATGATATTCAGCATTTCTTCCTGCACCTCTCTCAAACTTATATGCATCTACATTTGTGAGATAAAAACACACTGATTTTAAATCTGATGGATGCAGAGCCATAGAGCCAGCAGCAGCAGCATTTCCAGCGTGAGGCTGCATGTCCCAGAGCCCTGATGGGCTGAGAATAGCTTTGTCAGGCAGCTCAGCTTGGGAGCCTTTGATGCTGTGCTAAGTTCAGGTTAGAGTATTTACTGATACATGTCTTCAGCAACTGTCAAAACTGCTTGGAGCTATGAGATGCAGGCTTTTTCAATCCCAGTGACCAGCCAGTCTCTTAAGGCACAAAAAGCTGCTTCAAGGGTAGCTATAGCCCACAAATTCATTTTGTGTGACCATAAAAAAGGGGGATGGGAGGAGAAGAAATTTTACTGGGAAAAAGGCTGAAGCAAGGTGTCATTGTGTCACACTTTCTTTGCTGTGCTGTTACCACTGTTCCTCAGAAATGGAAACATAGCACAGGCAGAATTGATTGAGAAATATCTCGTTACTATAACTGTTTACTCTGGATGAGTCAGCACAGCCTGGATTTCTGGCATACTGAATGTTGACAAGCGTGTCTCTTTTTTTTAATCTTCAAATTCAGCATATACTTTATTTAAAATTTTCCTTTTAAGATTGAATTTTGTGCCCCTTAAAATGATATATTCATGCCCGAAAGATGACCTGCTGTTCTCAGGGAGAGAAAGGCAAACCATTAAAAAAGAAGAGGATTTCTTGATAATCAAGGACACCTGTGATTCTGTGTTGCTTTCGAGAGCACAAAGACCTATAGATCTGCTCTTTCTTCCAGAGTATAATGTCTGTGATCCATAAGAAGCTCCAGTCCTTCCTTTTTCTCAGCCCAAAGAGAAAAAGGGAAAGAAAGAAAATTATGTGCCATCAGATCAGCTGCTCTCTGTTTCTTCTTTAAAAAGCTGAGGATGTTGCTATTTAACATAAAACCTTGTGACCTTACTGCCGCTGCTGCTTTGAAACACCAAGCTGTTTAAAGATGCAAATTGCAAACAGAGGGAAAACATCAGAAGAACCTGTCTCGAAATTAGTGTGTTTGACTGAAAATTAGCTAGCTTAATCGAACTTGCAGGAAGTGGATTTTCTATTCAGATACCTGCTTAGAGATTTTGTCCACCGGGGCTATTGTCAAAGTGTACAGGACCTTTGGGAGCACAAAAATTAAGGTTCCATGTAGCACCCACGTTATTGTGCTTGTGTTTGATTTGCTTATATTTTAGACTAAAATCCTTCAACACGAGTCATATGTGGTGCATTAATAAGGCTTAGTTCACACAGACGAAGGAACTGTTGTGGTTTCAGGCCCCCACTTTCTTCAAGGAAATGATGATGTTCGGTCAGCAAGGGCAGTATGTGTGCAAGGATGATGCTTATCCATTCATCCAAGCATGGACGGGACCCTCCACAAACAGACTTCTTTCTTTTGGCAAGGAAGAAAGACCTCAGCTGCCCATGTCACACTTCTCTATAGCGCTGGGATTTGCATTGAGAGGAGCTCTGTGGGCAGGGCGATTAAGATGAAGGAGTGGGAAGGCCAAGCAGCTGCTGGTGGAAGCAAAATGCCTCGGTCAGAATGTGCCCATCCTCACAACTCTGCAAAAGCATCTTGGCCAGATGTTTACTGGCCACTCTGCTTACTAATTCCAGGAGCTCATTGCCAGATCTGTTCAGGGACAGGGTGAATGTAGTCCATTACCTTTCCTCTTGCAAGAAAGAGGAAACTGAAGCCACTGCTCCAGGTCTTTCTGGCAAATACCTGTATTCTAAATACATGCATACCTCTCATTTGCCACTAGCACATAGTCTGGAAATTAAGGGCAGAACAAACTAGATACACAACATCCCCAGTTTGGTTCAATTTAAAAGAACTAAGTGTGCCATATGGACACAAAACTGTTTTAAATATGTACTTTAATAAGTCTGTTTCCCATGTCTCCACCAGCTGTGTATAGCTATGTAATTTATTTGAATGAATTTGTGTTGCTTTCCTGGCATCAAGAATGGGACTCTTCATTATGCTACCACTGGAAAAATAACTTACCAAGATAAAGGGTACGTGTTGAGCTTGCAAAGCTCAAAGATAAGGACCAAAGAAAAATCATTAGCTAATAAAAATATGTAAGGAAAATTTCACACAGAAATTGCTCAAAAAAATTGAGGTGTTTGAAATTAGGACTGTAAGTAATCTTACAACATAGACATCTGAAGATTCAGACTTCTGTTTTCTATTTTATCAGTAGGATTTCTGGACAGGTATAGTTTGAAATCAATCAAGATATTGTTGATAGGTGTCCCTGTTTGGATTTAGTATCCTAGACAGTTACTGAAGCAGCACATTAGTTTAGATGCTTAGTTTAATGGCAAGTCCTCAATGAAGAAAATGAGAGCTTTGTCTGAGTAAGGTTACATGAAAATTAGCATTCTGTATTTCTTTTGAAAAGATGTAGCTTTAGAAGAGTAGAGGGATTTTCCAAGTCTTATAGGAAGTTGCTGAAAAACAAAGGACAAAATAGTATATTTGTGGAAGTTTATGAAATTGGATAATGTTTCATACTGAAGGTGTTTTCATTAATATCTCCATTTTTCAGGTCTAGAGATTTATACTGTTGTATCATGTAAAAATCATTAATTTTCAAATGATATACCAATATTTTATTTCTATTTTCATTTGATTCAGGCAATATATTGCCAACTGTGTCCAAGAACAAATACATCCATAGAAGCATTCATACTTATAATAATGGATAGAACCCTGTTGCAGAAGATTCACTATTAGGAAACATACTGATGCTAACTTTATCTGTTCTTCTGCACAGAGATATTTCTAACAAAGAAAGTCTAAGGAAAGAGTTGTATTTTTATAATTCTACTGTCACGGTGAATGTATTTTCCATTGGCATAGACAGCACAGATAAAAGAGATATTTTTCACATTTACTTTTTTAGCTCTGAAATTCCTGTGTCTCTAAACTTCCATGAAGGCTTAGAGTAAAAATTCCTGAAAACATTTCCTATTCTTCGTAATTCTGCTGGCAGTGCTGTAGAATCACATCCTTTATAGGTATCTGTCACATTGTGATGGTGTGATACCACTTCTTCGCTCGCTTTAGTTCAGCATGTCATAAATTTAACTTCCAGGAAATAACTTGTATTATAAAGTGCTACATTCACTTCCAAGCTGCACATTGAAATGGTGTGATTCTCTTTCCTTCTTTTATAGGTAAGGAACTTGGTTTTTGTACTAGCAAGAAATGTTTAAAGGTGTAAGTGCTGAAGACATTGCCCTTACTGAATTTGCCTTATAAGAATGTTACACAAGCACCACAAATACTAGCTCTTAAAGATTTATATTTTGTAAAATTTTCATTCACAAAGCAATTTCCATTTATCTGCGCACATACCAGGTTAGCAGGTTATAAGCGTCAAAAAAGGAGATTTGGTTTTCAAGGAAAAAAAGAGAAACCCAGCATTTTCCTTATAATATTTGGAAAAAAGTTAAACAGTAGGAAAATAATTAATAACTGTATTTCATAAAGGAAAGTTAATCCTAGGGTTAAAGCATTTCATTTTTCTTATCTTTTTTGATTGCTCTAGTCTGCAGCTTTCTCTGTAGAACCCTTAGATGCATGACTTAATTCTGACTACTATTGTTAGAATGAAACAATAATCAATGTGTAGTTCTTATTTATAATAAGAAATACATCTAAACACCATGCAATTAGTCTTTTGTAAACCAGCAAACAGTATCCATAATACATAGTTATCAAAACCCACTGTAATAATTTTAAAATCATCCAACACAGAGAAATCGTGAGGACAAATAATGCAGAAATTTAAGAAATTGATTACCAGTTGGATCTAAATTTGAAGGAAGTAATGAAAATTTCTTTATTCTGTTCTATCTGCTATGTGCCTTATTTGTGTTATAAAGTGTAATTCACACCATTACAATGCACAAGTTAACATTAATCCCTAAACTAGTACTATGTTCTTTCCTTTAAGACAAGTCTTGTAAAATGTTTGAAAAAATGTGTTGCTGAAATAAATGGCAAATTTTAGAAGAGAAAATAAAACTAGAATTTAGAAACTGCTGGTCTCCTAGGTAAACTTAGGTATTGACAGGTCTGAATTAATAGAGACTGTTTTTCAAAAGGTTCAGTGTCAGCTATATATTGCATTTACTCATTCATTCCTACACTATTCTTAAGGGGATTGCTTGGTTCCTGACCTGTATGACAGAAAGAAACTTTGCTGCATAATAGAGAAATAATGTCAATTTTGTACACCAAAACAGAGTCAAATACCAAAGTTCTATCATTTTAGCATTTTAAAGGGGTGTACAGATAGGGGTATATTGGACTCAGTTCATAAAAAAATTATGGAGTTCTTTATTTGCACCTTCACTGGGCAGATACTAGATCCTGCTAAAGCTGGATTTTAGTCCTGAGCCTCTCTAAGTATTCAACAGAGGGCAGGCTAAAAAGTGCGAATGAGCGCTCATTGTTGAGTTATCTCCTGAGGGAGGGTGTTGGAGCAGCCTGCCCAGGAGCCTTAAGACTACAGTAACAATATATATTTTGTGTCAAAGGAGCACATCCCTTGCAGTGCCCTGAAATAATCCTACAAGGTATTCTCCTGAGGCAGAGTTTAGTCTCAGGACAGATAAATAGCAGCTACCAATACACAAGTGAATGCAGAAATGCCTTACTATACCCACCTCACTGGAGTTTCATCAGACAAGCAATTCAGTATTATTTGCCACATATAGCCTGATGCAATTTGACGATCATCTTGAGCTGGAGACGACATTTATTAACTACAGTTTTTTTGAAAGCCAAAAATTATGCCCAGAATCTTATACAAAAATTAAGAAAGGCTGACTCTTCAGACACATAGTTACTGAATACACAATTTGTTGTCCCTCTGGTATGATTCCAGAATTGTTACAGAATTTCACAGATCAATTAATGATTTTGGTGGCAGGAAAAGTTTAGAGACTGTTCAGTTATAATGTGTATAATATAATGTGTATAATAATGTGTATAATGCTCAGTTTGTTTGAAATGTCACAAGNACAATAAACCAAAAATTATTAGGATTTTTTTTCTTGTCCTTTAAAAATACATTTTAAACAGACCCCACCTGCTCTTTGTCTCACCCTCACACAAGTTTGGAAAATGTTGGAGATTAGAGCTACAAAACTGGATGTTATTAAGCATACATCTAACATGTCTGTAGGCAACTGCATTAAAAGTAGATGGTCTGGCTAAATTAGTGAAGCTAAGTGGAGGTGGCATATAAAACTTTGTTACAATACTTGAATATATTCTATATATCCTCTGTAGGAAATACTAAGTGACAGGCAAAGATGGTTTAAACAAAATAGCATCAGATAAAGGATCTTCAATTTAGTCATTATTTTTCATTTTTGTATCCCTCTGGGCTTTTTTTCCCCCACCTCCAGACTGGTGAAGGTTCTTACATGCAGACATCATAAGTGGAACAGTTAATTCGTCTACGTGCAATTATTTCTTACATTCAGTGGAGCTGCTGCCATGAGTCAGAGTTTGCAAGTTTGTTCTCATCATCTTTCTGGCAAGGAGTACCAACAGTTTCACAAGAAAGTGCAATTTCCCAAATCACAAATCTCAGCCCAATTTTGCTGACAAGTTTGTGCTTTTTAAAGTATTTGAAAGCTGAAGGTTTGGGTTTCATTAGATAAAGAAGCTCGACCCTCCAGGGTTTGACTTTTACCTGTTTTAAGTAGATGAAACAGTAACTTTCAAATACTTTGCACCATACGACTTCTTCCTGAGCCTGTTTAGCTGTAAAAAGCCTGTAGCTTTTTCACTGCTGCCAGACTGACCTGAGACATTAACAATGCTATGTCTGCTCTCCCAGTTGTGAGCAACATGAATTTTAACTTTGCCAACGTCCTGTTCCCAAGCATGGAGCAAATCCAGTTAGCTCTGAGCATCTCATTGTGGGAACAAAGTTTTTCTTATTTTGTCACTGGTGTTTCAGGACTGTTCTTACATGCATGCACATGCACACACACCAGTTGTTGGTTCCTCACTTTCTCTAACAAAAGAAGAGCTGTTGTCACATTTTTTTCTCCTCTCTTGGTTGTATTTGTCGGGCAAAGATCATCATGCTCTGATTTAGTGTTTTCAAATAAGTGTGCCCTCTGGTGCAGTGCTCTATTGAGAGACAACATAGCCCAGGCAGGAGAGTTCAGCATGGCCACTAATAAAACACAAGTGCTGCTTTGTCAGGCCACGAGTGATTACTTGAACAAGTGCCAACCAAGAAACCAAACATTAGAGCGCAGCTCTTCAGACCCTCAAGACAAAGGGCCAATTGACTTTCCTCATTAGTTTTTGTGCCAAACATGTAAACACAGTTTCCTCTCTATCTTTGATGCTCAAAACATGCCAGCTTGTTAACATCTTGGGTGGTATGGTGGTTTATGAGCTTGTAAAGACTATTATGTACTGGTGGGTTTTGTCCGAATTGAATAGATTGGCTTATCCTAAGGACGCCTGAAACTGGCATCTTTTTGACAATTTAGAAATTCTGTCTTTGCTCCAATAGACTGAAGAAACTGCCTGAAATAAATTTAAAATGTACAAGATTTTTTAGTGGCACACATGCACCTTAAACCTTTGTTAAAATTAGGATTGGTCTCTGGCTCACTAAAAAACAAAAACCTGAATAAAATAAAAATAAAAAATAACCCTGCTGAATTGCTAAGAGAAGTTTTGGCT
>VXBC01010658.1:968721-1034903 GCA_013399945.1 Ploceus nigricollis
ACATTCAGTGGAGCTGCTGCCATGAGTCAGAGTTTGCAAGTTTGTTCTCATCATCTTTCTGGCAAGGAGTACCAACAGTTTCACAAGAAAGTGCAATTTCCCAAATCACAAATCTCAGCCCAATTTTGCTGACAAGTTTGTGCTTTTTAAAGTATTTGAAAGCTGAAGGTTTGGGTTTCATTAGATAAAGAAGCTCGACCCTCCAGGGTTTGACTTTTACCTGTTTTAAGTAGATGAAACAGTAACTTTCAAATACTTTGCACCATACGACTTCTTCCTGAGCCTGTTTAGCTGTAAAAAGCCTGTAGCTTTTTCACTGCTGCCAGACTGACCTGAGACATTAACAATGCTATGTCTGCTCTCCCAGTTGTGAGCAACATGAATTTTAACTTTGCCAACGTCCTGTTCCCAAGCATGGAGCAAATCCAGTTAGCTCTGAGCATCTCATTGTGGGAACAAAGTTTTTCTTATTTTGTCACTGGTGTTTCAGGACTGTTCTTACATGCATGCACATGCACACACACCAGTTGTTGGTTCCTCACTTTCTCTAACAAAAGAAGAGCTGTTGTCACATTTTTTTCTCCTCTCTTGGTTGTATTTGTCGGGCAAAGATCATCATGCTCTGATTTAGTGTTTTCAAATAAGTGTGCCCTCTGGTGCAGTGCTCTATTGAGAGACAACATAGCCCAGGCAGGAGAGTTCAGCATGGCCACTAATAAAACACAAGTGCTGCTTTGTCAGGCCACGAGTGATTACTTGAACAAGTGCCAACCAAGAAACCAAACATTAGAGCGCAGCTCTTCAGACCCTCAAGACAAAGGGCCAATTGACTTTCCTCATTAGTTTTTGTGCCAAACATGTAAACACAGTTTCCTCTCTATCTTTGATGCTCAAAACATGCCAGCTTGTTAACATCTTGGGTGGTATGGTGGTTTATGAGCTTGTAAAGACTATTATGTACTGGTGGGTTTTGTCCGAATTGAATAGATTGGCTTATCCTAAGGACGCCTGAAACTGGCATCTTTTTGACAATTTAGAAATTCTGTCTTTGCTCCAATAGACTGAAGAAACTGCCTGAAATAAATTTAAAATGTACAAGATTTTTTAGTGGCACACATGCACCTTAAACCTTTGTTAAAATTAGGATTGGTCTCTGGCTCACTAAAAAACAAAAACCTGAATAAAATAAAAATAAAAAATAACCCTGCTGAATTGCTAAGAGAAGTTTTGGCTACATAAATTGCCTGATTAAACCTGATATGTAACCATACAGCAGAAATCTCACTGAAATTTTTTGCTGGGTATTCTTTATATTACACTGCTTTTATTTTGGAGACCTTGGACATTTTAACTTCCTGTGCATTTACTCAAGTCTTTTTTTGTTTCTAAATGCTGTGACTATACAAGATAATGGAAATTGGAACAATTTGAAACAACCTGAAATGTTTGTGAAAGGTGTTGAATTTTAGTCAGTGCACTGGGAATGTTTTCTGTCTTGGAAATCCCTTTCATATATGGTGTAACTGCTGGCATGATATTTTACCGAAGTAAAACACTGAGGGTTTCTTAATGTGGCTACTTTATGAATGACTGTGAATGGTGGTGAGCTTAATGAACTGGTTTCCCTTTTCAGTTCTGCAAATGATATCCATATATTTTAGGTAAAAACTGGAGCTTACTTTTTTCCATTGTACAAAAATATGATGAGGTTTTTAAAAATGAGGATAATTATTAAGAGAAAAATAACTGAAACCCTCTGTTTAACTTGCATTTCCAACTAAAATTGAAAGAAATTCATTTGCCAGCCTCTGTTTATATTGAAATACAGAATCATATAACCTCTGATTCTTGGGTCTAATGAGAATTACATTATTGTCGATGAAGAAATGGTGAGAAATAGGAATGAGTAAATTATTTTGAATTTCCTTTTAAAGAACTAAAAGATAAGAAAAGGAAAGAAGAATAATAAAGGGGTTCTAGGATTTTCTTGAACTCTCCCTCTCTCTCAGACACACACACACAGAGATACATATATCTTTTAAATAAAGGATAGAGCATGTATGAAGCTATCTGCAGGCAGAGCAGTGAGCCCAATGAGATCTTAGCTGCTGCTGGGCTCAATGAAACCAAATGAAAGAGAGGGCTACATTTTTGGTAGAACCTTGGCAGCCAGATCCTTACATTGAGATTCTCAATGCCAGTAAAAAATGAATATTAGCTGTACAGGAAAACAAATGTATGGATCTAATGGCATCTAATATGATGTCTAATAGTGAAACTCCAAGTCTCTGCTCCTAGTCTGTCCCACAGACAAGAGCCCCCACTGTCTGTGTCTCTGGCTATGAAACTTCTGACCTGCAGGGTTTCTAGCAGGTGGCTGAGTAGGCACACAGGCTCCTTACCTCTTCCCCTTTTCCACTGCAAGGCTGTGTGAGGTTTGGAGTTGCTGTCTGCAGGTTAAGATTTCTTCCTGGGTTCTGTGTGATTTAAGTCTCGGTCTGCAAGCTCTGTCTGTTTGAGGTTTCCCTGCACCATCTCAAATTAACCCTAACCCAGGAGAAACAGCAGGGGGCTGTTAATCATTCTCAAGTGGATGGACAAGCAAATGGTTTCCACCTGGAACAAGCTGGTTTTCCAAGGCAGGTCTGTACAGGAATGATAAGGAAACAATCAGCTACAGATATGAGCCACCTGAGGGGGCTGATGGTGGGAATTCTGCAGCAGATTTAGTTTCAGATGCTTGCAAAGAGTGGTACCTATACTATTCACCTTGGGGGAAAATGAAACAGAGAGCAATGTGCTTTCCTGGAAAAATAATCATCTCTGGTACACCACCAGGGAAGGATGAGCAAAGCTGAGGGGTATTTGGTCCACAGAAGGTATTAAAAACACTGTGCAGAATTGTGGTTTCATGCCCAGGGACACTGTCAGGTGTGTGCACAGGCTCAGGATGGACTCCCAGAGGGCCTTCACCATGACCTGGGGAAGGGGCAGTGTTAAATCATAAAGTGGTCCACAGGGTCAGTGCTTGGTCCAGGACAGATTGTGAAACAGGAAGTTCATTTCCCAAGAAGGTTTTATTGAATTGCCTCCTCAGACAAAATTGTACTGAGAGACTCAAAGCCAGAACAGTGTCTGGACTCTTCTGAGGCTCTTAAGACTTAAATTGCCCTGGGAACAGATGCAAGTGGGTCCAAACACTGCAGACTTGTGAGTGCCCAGAATGGAAGAGCTCAGCAATTTCTATGACAGCTGGCAACTAACTCTCAAAAAAGTCCCCTGAAATTTCCTCAGTGTTTGAAAACTATAGCTGCCTTTGGAATTTAAGGAGTTTTCCCTGCAAGTGGAGCTTCTTCCAGGTTTCTCAGTGCTACAGGTAAAATTAGCTTCCAAAGCAGATTCTCAGTGCCTGGGGCAGTGACAGATTTGGAAGCAAAGTGCTGGTAAGGTCCATATGAGTAGGGTAAGTAGCTACTGGTGAAATAAAACAGTCAATAAGATTAAAGGTACTTGTGGTGATGGTTCAGAGAAATATGAGTGGGCGTCTCTTGTCCTCTCCTTCCTCACACTCCATTTCCCTTGCTCATGCCTTAAGTTACAGGAGTCTCAGTTCCTCCCTGTGTTCCACCCTCTCCTTCTTCACAGATATCTACTTCCTCCTTCAAGCTGCTTGATCCTCCCTCAAAAGGAAGGTCCTCTCCCATATCAAGGCATGTGCTGAGACAGTTCAGTCATTCAAGCTCAGCTACATGCTGGCTGTGAGGTCACCATGGTTTACTCAGGAATGGTCTTCTGGATATTCCAGATTTTTGAGATAATGTGGGCCTGCTCTCAGAATAAGTAAAGCTATTCTCTGAGGCACATGATAACAGCTTTTTCTCAGGACTGAACTTGTATATATGACAGTCTATGCCAGACAGCTGCAGATATTGCAGGACAGTCTGTGTTGTTCTTTATATTGTTTTTTCTTCCTCCCAAATTTGATTGAAAACATCATTTTTACAAACAACATTTTCTGTGACGTGTTGGATTTGACCTAAAACTGAATTTATTTCAGTACCCCTGTATTTAATGTTTGTTTTGTAACCCTTCTTAGCCTTTTCTTTAAATTGCCTGTATAGAAATAATAATTTCAAAATGTGTTTCCAATAGCCATACATTTTTGATTGCCTGATGTTCAGGGTGAGTACATTAATACTGTTCAAGATGCTGTTTGCAGTTTTTCGGGCATGTCAACACTCTGGAATTTCAGCAATCGAATTTGACCTACTGAACCCTGCACGCAAATCCCTTGAATCGATCGCGCCACACAAAGCAAAGTCTGCTGTAGTTTTGTAGCTAGAGTGAAAATTGAAGAGTAGGTTATTGGCGCTCTTTTGCTACCAAGTTCACCATGGCAAAATCATGAGCTCATGATAGACCATATAATGAAACTCTCAGCATTTCGATGTATAAGCCAAGACCAACACCCTGACCTTTCAGGACTAGCAAAATGGATACAGGAATTGTGGAAAAGATGTCTGCTCTTATCCCAAGTCAGGCAGTATATGGATAAATAGAGCCACTATGTGCAAGATACACCATTCTCGATGTTTTACAGTGGTTTCCTACTGAATTTCAATGTTATAGTGAACTGGTGAATTTCAGTCAAAATAAATTTCAATCATCACTGTGACAGAATGATCACTGCATAGGGGCAGGGAAGAGAGTCCCTCAGAGAAATCACTTTCTGTTAGTTTTGTCACCAGCTAACTGCAAAACAAAATGATCATCAGTAGATCAGAAAGATGAAAATTTAAATTTTAAAAAATGGTATGAAATTATATGTATCTGCCTTGCTTCCAGATTTAGACTCTGAGTGTTACTCATCTGATCATCTGCAGCAGAGTTTGTTGTTAGAGGTATGTAAGTTCTCAGAGACAGAGAGATTGCTCAAGCTCTAGCAAAAACAACTGGTCAAAGTACGCATTAAATCACATTGGAAACGTGTGAAAATTACTTCTTGGATCCTTCAAGTTTTTCTCCTCCTTTGTGTATACAGCAGAGTAGCACAAAATGCCATTTATGAGGTCTGCTGGTGAGAAGAACGTATATGACAGTAGGTGTCAGATTCTTTTCTTGGTAGGGTTCATCCTCTCTTCTTCAAATCCACAGTGATTATGTAGTGAATTATTAATGGCAAGGTAAATGCAGTTATTCTGGTGGAAAAGAAAAAAGATGTGTACTGTTATTATGACTGAGAAATTGTTACATGGCAAAAGGATAGGCTGTCATTTACAAACCATTTTTCTATTTAAAGTTCTCTCATTCTCTTGTTCCTCTCCAAGTAGTTTCACACAAAATTGAGAGACTGGAAGAAGGATGAAGTTTCTTATTTAAAGGTCACTCAAACAAGTGGAGGGACTCCCGTTGGGCTCCTTGCGATGCTGCCTCAGAGTAGGATCATGTCCGATCCCTTTGGCGCAGGGCAAGCAGACTAAAGACTATCCAAAGACATTTGGTAAAGGGGAAACTGTCACCCTTTTTTTTTTTTAATGAAATAAAAAGATGATGATTTTATAGAAGAAACGAGTTTCAATAAGCCTAGTCAGAGAAGTGAAAAAGAGTCTAAAAATATGAAAGAGAAATATGAAAGAGAGGTGGAAAACCAGTCTATGACTACTGGTATTTTAAATAATACAGGGTATGAAGAAATATCCTTTTTTTCTTCATGTTCCTCTCCAAATTGTAGGGATGTTACAGACATTCCATGACACTGATTGAGTATTTTATTGATTTGAGAATATTGTCTCTCTGGTGTAAAGAAAGCAGCTCAATTTGTCTATTTTTTCTTCATCACTTTAAAAAAAAGTGCAGAAATTAGTATTTTCCTATTTCTGAATACTTTTGTCCCCTGTAGTTTATGTACCTCATATACTTTTGTCCAGTCTCCACCACTGACAGCCTTTGTATGCTGTCTGCACTCAAACCAGGACAAGTAGAACTGTGGTGTGATCTCTTTGTTCATAAGATTACTATTTATACTCTATTGCCATCCTTACTTCTTGAACAGCACCTGGCAAAATGAGATCCCAATCTGCTTTCAGACTGTAAGAATACTCACTACAATGTGGCAACAACACATTTAGTTTCTAGATCCTTGTGCACATACATAAAGGAGTTCTGTGGGATTCAGAGTAATAAGATGCTCTTCTAGAAAAATCTTATTTTTCTCTAAAGCCAAGCTTTTTAAGGATAGAAAAACTGTCTTTGTTCTTTCTAATGCACAGTTTTATTATTTTCATAGAAAATAATCTTTCTGCTTTATTAAACCCATAAAAACTTGAAGGATACAAAACCTGCTGGAGAATGTTTGCACTCAACAACGCCTTTTTCTAAGTAGCAATGAAGATGGCTGCATAGTTAAGATTTCTGATCTGATCATTTATTTAAACTATTATATGATTGAATTTTGTTCTGGTTTGTATTCAGGCAGCTTCTCGAAGTATTTTAGAGATATCATATGCTGAAATTCCAAAGTGGGTGCAGGGCTCCCTACTTTTGTTCTTCTGCACTGATAGTTTTTAAAATGAAAGCTTTAATCTGTATTATATAGGATCATTAATTTCTGCATTTTACACTTGAGCAACAGCATTCTGATTATCTGCTGCAATGAAAAATAAGCAGCCCTGCTCCTGCAGACTTAATTACTTACTGCAGGGCCCATCCCTTCCTAGTTATGGCACACAGTCTGCAAATGGGGTCAAAAACATTATTAAAAACCAAATTACCCACTGGATGGAGAAAACAAACATACAACTGTGACCTAGAGGATCTCACCAACATAAGAGGCGAGCCTAGCTGCACACATTACACAGCTCTGCTCGCAGACGACACAATAAGCGGGCAGATGAGCTCATCAGCCCGGACAGCCGCGCATGATATCAGGGTATGAGGTGTGTTCTGCCCAAGTGTTCTATAACCGGCGGAAGTGACTGATGTGGAAATGCACCCAAGTGCTTCGGAGAATGTGCCTGCTGAAGAGATGCCTGGATACAGTGGGGGTTTCTAGAAGAGCTGACTTGGGCAGGAACGACCAGGAGTTGTTCCCTAAAATCTCACTGTGTGGCCCTCTTGAAAATTAAGCTCTATATACCAAATCCTTGTAAAAGTGTGATTCGGACTTGAAGAAAATTAGACATAGGCTTTCAATGATATTGTATCTGCTGTTCTTTAGAAATAGCACTGGATGCATTTTAGAGCAAGCAGTAGGAGTTATGAAGGATTTGGTAAATTTTAAAAGTATATAAAATGCAGTAGTACTTATAGAAACACATAAAAATGAAACAACAAACAGACTGACTCCTTTTAAAAAATAGTAACTTATTTGTTTAAACATAGTGTAGAAGAATATGCCATATTTATACAATTTCCATAATTGAATGGATGAAAAAAATGTATCTGTGATGGAATTTTCCATGTCTAGAAATCTAATGGCTGGTAATAGAATTGTAAACTATAAATGAAATGCTGATCCATTTATATTAACAAAGATGCAATATTTACTTGCAATATTTCTAGCAATAGTATGCTAAGCTAATTTATAAGACAATGGGACAAGGAATCTATTGTTTTGAAATCACATAAAAAGCAATAATAAAAGAAAACAATAAAATATTTAAAGTGCATACCAGGAAAAAAATTCCATAAAACACAGTTAACATTAAAAAATCATTCAGTATCATTTGAAATTTATCTATTTGAATATGCTGTATTTAATTAATTGTAAGCACTGAAAATTGCTGAAGCTTAAAAATATTATTTAGTCCAGAACATAATAGTATAATATTTTTTCTATGAAATAAAAACAGTATAAATTCTAAATAATAAAACTCCAGGAAATGGAGAGGATTACAACAAAACAGTAGTAAGTTATCAACACGCAAAAATATGAGAGATGCAAATAGACTATAATTGTGTAGCTATCAAGACAAGTTCCATAGTAAAGTTTGTACTGCAATTTAAACCTGAAGAAGAATTAAAATAATTTTTAAAATTTGGATTTGCTGAACTCCATCTGCAAGTCCAGCAGAATGAATCTTCATGGGGTAGGATTTTTTTCCCCTTTAATCAGCTACTAATTTTTTTTTCTGACTGAAAATTTATGACTCTGTGCTGCTGAGCTGCTATTCTGCTTTCCTGACATGTCCATCTGGATAGATACCCATGATCCAGACCTCTTGCCCACTGAATTGAGATTTCAGCCAGAAGTCACGTGGACATTTTTCTATTGAACACAGAAGGGTTATCCTCAGCAGGTCCGAGCATGGTGCAAATATCACCAAGGTTGTGGGTTTGATCCCGTGCAGGCAATTCATCTAAGAGTTGGATGATGACTGGTGGATGATCCTGGTGGTTTCCCTCCAAATTAGAATATCCTGTGATTGTGACTGTGTGATATCTGAGCTGTGGGCCTCCCTTCTCTTTGCTTTCTGGCACTGAATGTGCCAGGCTCACTGGGAGCCCCTGAGAAGATGGGGATGGTGAAGGGAAGGGTAGGAGTGTAGGTGAAGAGCTGAGGGGAGAGCTGCAGTACTCCAGCAATCCAAGGGGTGGCACAGGGGGGTTAGAGAAGGGAAGATGCACTTTAAAACAGATTTTTATAAAAATGGGGATTTGTCAAGGATTGGGAGGACTAGCAGGACTGAGGGTGGCTTTCAGCCTTAGAGGACAGCCTTGTTATGTGGGTAGAAAAGGAGGCCCGACAGCGGGGAGCTGGCACTGCGCTCGGGGGCAGAGAGAGGGAACAGTCTGACTCAGCTGAGCAAAAGCACAATAAGGACCCGCTTGCAGATTCCTCTGCTCCATGGGCTCAGGTGGCAGCTGGCTCCCCCAGAGCTTGGCTCAACACCACAGTGTCACCACTTGTGTCCAAGTGGGCACAGCTTTAGCAGCCCAGCTCTGAGCAGAGGTGTTGGTGCCTGAGGGGCTGCTTGGACAGGGAGAGCAGAACTTGGGATCCCCAACTCCTCCTTCGGCACCTCAGCAACCCGTGCTGCTCCCCACAGAGACAGCTGCAGGCTGACATGAGCTTGGTGTCTGCTGGCAGGAACCTTAAAGCAGAGACCCCAGCCGGGACAGAGTGCCCCCGGCCCTGCCATGGCAGGGGACAGCAGTCGGGTGCTGCAGCAGCAGATCTCACCTCATCTTGTCCCCACACCTCCTCCTCCTTTTTCATCAATGAAAATGTGATAGCGCTGTCCAGTTGCTGAACTGGGGACAAGAAGAAATGTTTCAGAAACACAAGATGATCAGTGCAACAACCTGAGTAATTGACAGTGTGCTCTCTATTTTTATTTGCCCGATGTGATTCATTATTGCAGGAGCAGCCTTTCAAGGAGAAAGCCTGAAGTAACAACTTGCTGTTGTTACAAGGGCTACTTGCTTAATTTTTTTCGTAATGAAACTTGTCAGGTCTGTGTCTGGATTTGCAGGCCAGTATTTGATATTCGCTTTCAGATTCCTTAGGCCAAGGAAAGTGCAAAGCTATTAGGTAAAAGAATTTAATGCAGCCTATCACTGATGCCTGACTACATGCTCCAGGAGGAGCCTTAAATCAAACCCCAGCATTTTCCTAATATTTGCACAATGACAGTAGATTTTTCGTTTGTACTTCCATCTCAAAGCATTCCTGGAGCAAAATGCACAGCAGTGGTTGCAAAGCTGAGTCATACAATAGCATTGTGATGGTACTGAGATGTTTTTACAAACTTTTAACTCTTTCAGACAAAGAGGAGAAGAAAAATGCTTAAGTTTTTTTTACATTCCCCTGGAAGACTTTCTAATTCACCTTGGCATAGAGGACCAAAGACAACTTGAGCTCCTCTGATTCAGCGGAAGCCAATCATTCCTGTTCTTTTTTGTCCTTCAGCAGAACTGGGGTCTCTGTTTTGCTTAAGTCTTCTGACTCTTTCACAGATCATTGTTACTGCCATTCCCTGAGATTTTCCCCTCAGTCTCTAGAATGGTTTAGCTCTACTACCATTCTTCTTGCTGTGGCTTCTTTAAATACATAATATTTTATCCCTAAATTCCCAGGGTAGGTATTAGTGCCTTTGCTGAGAAAAGCTGATTTTTATTGGCCAGTTAGCAATCACTCACAGCTGAGAGCTTTTTTTCTCCCATTGCTGTCTGTGTGTCGTTGTTTCAGTGTCTTGCAGTATTAGATTGTGTTAGATGTGTAAAATGTCACTGGCTCATTTTAATTATTGGCCACTCCACAAATGAGCCTCTTTAAGAAATAACATTGTTTTGCAGGTAGAACTGAAATTATGTCTAGAAAGTCTTCATGTTTGTGATCACACAGCATCAAAGATCAAATTTTTGTCATTAACCTCATCAGTTTTAACGTTTCTTATGAAACACCAGGTCCTACAAATCTGAGAAGGTCAGAATCTGAGAAATTTTGGAAATAATTTTAAAAAACCTAAAACATTTTTTGTGACATAGGAAGCTAAAAATTAGACTGCGAAGCCTCAAAACAAACATTTTAAGAGAGGGATCCCAAGGAAGTAGAATGCAAATGTATAGAGCAAAGAGGGTTCTAATCTTGCCATTTGTAAAGAAGCGTATTATGACTTATAAATACTTGGAGTCACTAATCTCATCTCAGGAATGAAATATGATGGTGAATGTATGTAAAAAAGGAGGAGAAAAGCTGTCTGGAAACACTGGCTGCTATGTTTTGCTTAGTGGTGTGCTTTGTGTTTTATTTTACACAGAAATTCTTCCTTTCTTTTCCTCTCTTGTTAATTCTCATGGTCAGTGGTGTATGGCTCAATCTGCACTCATAGAAATTGGCTTCTTGCATCACTATCAAGAGACTTTGTGGATCCTTTTTGGGTTATCTCTCAGTCATGCCATTTCTAGGATGAAAGCTCAGCAAACAGCACCAAGGCACACACTATGAGACAGGAGGTCTGAGCACAGCTCCAGGGAGAAAGAAGTCATGTTACATTCACAGCCAGTGCTTGGTCAATGGGTTTTGCAGAAAAGAACATAACAGGGATTGCTCCTCTCTCTGGCATGCTCAATGCTGTTTTCAAAGACAAAACGGTCATGCTATCCCTTCCACAGATTCCTCACTAAAATAAGACATCTGTCAGCTGGACTTAGCCAGGCTTGTTTTTAAAACCTGTACAAATAGTGCAACAGACTCATGGCTTTACACTGAAAGAGAGCAGGTTTAGATTAGATATTAGGAAGAAATTCTTTACTCTGGGAATACTGAGGCACTGGCACAGATTGAGCAGACAAACCATGGATGCCCCATTCTTGGAAGTGTCCAGGGCCGGGTTGGATGGGGCTTTGAGCAACCTGGTCTAGTGAAAGGTGTCTCTGACCCATGGCAGAAGGGCTGGGATTAGGTGATCTTTAAGGTTCCTTTAATTTTGCACTGAGCAATTTCTCAGCCTCTGCAACTTTTGTTTAAATAATCATAATTAGAAATTATTTCCTCTCCAATCCATTATCTTTAGCACCCTGTGCTGTGGTTACTGATGAAATATGCTTTCAAACCTTGGGACTAGAGAGGAAGGAGAAGCAAATTAATTCTCTGGGAAAATTTTGTTTAATGCAAATGCTTATAAAGGATGGTATTTATGACAAATCAGTTACCTGAGGTGTTTTAAAAGAATGCAAGAACAATGTCCAAGGACTTAACAAAAATTTATTTGAGGTTTAGATGAAAAATTACCCCTTGGAAAGGTAAAATGTCTCTATTGTAGGAATCCAGCAACACTGGTCTTGTTTCAGAAACCCATTTAGTATTTGCATTAATTTCTTATAGCAACACAGGGTTTCTTTCTTTTTTTCTTAAGATGTAAAGTAAAGCCAGCTCAAATGAATTTCAAAAATATATTAGTGAAGTTTTATGGTAAACTCAAAATTTAAAAATAATGTAGCCAACTTGCATAAAAGATAAATTAGGTCCATCCTAGCATTTAAGAGAATTTGTGTTATGAACATAATGTTTAAAAGCAAAAAGCACTGGCAAAAGCAGTGTATATTTCATGCTAATACTTTTAGAATATTTTCAAATGTTTCAGGCCATTAGATACATATAATATGTGAAATGAGATGATGAACCTTGCAAAGTGCCTATCTATATACGCCCATAGAATGAACCTAAATAAATTGCCAATAGATACAGAATGCAAATGGAAGCAAATACTGATAAAGACAAAACCATGCATGTCAACAACACTGTTCAAACTAGTGTACTTAATTAAAAAAGTGAAGTCAATTAAAATCAAAACAACAGTGTAGCATGTACAAATGCTGGAATAATCATTAGGCCTTGCTGAATAATGAAGGAGTAAAGAATTTTTTTCAAGTGAAACAGCAGGGGTGATGCATTACACAAAGCAACAATCTACAACAATATGACAATTGAATTACTTCAGCCCCATTAAGCAGGTGCAGAAGAATAATTAACATGAATTTCTTCAATGGAAAAGAAAAAAATATAAACTTTTGTCTAGTACAAACTGCTATTTTTTCCCTCCAAAATAATGAGAAAATATGTCAATGAGCAGATGGATTAAAATGAAACCATTATACTTATCCTCTATGTGAGACCCTTTAATTGTAGAATAAAATATGTACAGAGTGTATTTTCTCTGTCTGGCAGTGTTAAAACAGGTCACCATGGTTCACATCAGCTTTTGGTCTTCTGCTGAGGCATAAGAATCAATTTCTAATTTTAAAAATGTAATATAAAAGGCAAAAGGTTTTGCATTTTCAAACACAGGTATTCAGTCAGGCCTCAGGTCTCATTCAATATCTGCTTTTCCCTTTCAAATTTAAAATAAACATGTGACCTCCAATTTCAATCTGAGCAACAACTGTTCCATAATATGACAAGAAAGACTGAACAAATTTTATATCTCATGAACCATAAGTTGTTTCTTAAACTCCAGATGCATCCAATGTTTTTCCTTTTGGAGTCCTACTAAAATAATTCTATTTAGTTCTTTTGAAAGAGATTGATTTAGAGACAGATCGCCATGCAATTTACTCAGAGACATTTGCTTTTCTTCCTTTATAATCAAAGAAATGGGTAAACACTAGCAGTGGTCATGTTAGAAATATTTTAATTGAAGATGCGGACATCATATCTCAAGTGATCGAGCTAGCATATCTTAAGAAGCTGCTGATCTGTAGCGGCAGAGAGACTGTGGAAGGATTAATGATCATTTTATGAGCCAAGGCTGTGTGTTCTGGTAGCTTTAACTGAGCCATTTTACCTTGCTTATGCAATAGTCTGTGAGGAGCTGAAGACTCCTGGGTCTGTGAAACAAAATGTCCTGTCTACAGCATCTCCTACCATCCTCTTTGCCCAAAGCCTTTGTACAGCTGGTGGGCTGCTGGGGCTACCCTGCATCCTGAATACATCTGTAACCCACTGCTGTCTGTCCAAGCGTCCTATGCAACTGCATTATGGCTCATCTGAAAAGCTGTACTTTTCCCTTCCTCTACTACTTGACAGGATATATTACCACAGCATAGTTTTGCTGTATTAGCCTAGAGATGTTTCCATTCCTGTGAGTTGAGTTGTTGAGATCAAGTATTGCTAAAAGCAAATTTCAAACAAGACGAACAAAATGAATAAGAAACTTCCGCCTCTCAATTAAATGGGATTAATTTTCCTTTGAGAGCTGGGAGTCCCATAAGTATTTGAGGCTGCTCTATGGACTAGTTACACAGATTTTCTCATGCTTGTTTTTTTTTCTTTTTTAATTAAAAACTTATTTCAATCATCTTTAATTTTTCTAAAAACACCAAAAACTAGAGAGCTTTTGAGTGTTGGAATGCTTCTTTTGATAAAAGGAGTGATGTTTTGGGACAAAAATAAATTTTAGAAATGGAATGAAAACACAATAGTTGCCAACATGTAAGCAGATGTTTGGTACTTTTTTCTGGTTTGATCAGTTCTGCTGCTATTTGAATCAGGGGATCTTTAAACTACTGATTTCTGGAACTGTGAATGCTAATTTTATAGATATTCTGCATGTAGTGCTCATTTCCTAAATATCCATGTTGATACACGTCTGCTCTATCCCTCTACATCTTTTGACAGACTCATATCTGGAATGTTCTGTCTGCTTCAGTGACCTACGATGTTCTAAGACACTGCTGATGGCATTTTTCCATTTACATGTCAATGTAGTTGCAGATACCTCTTATTTTGATCCCATACCCTCAAGTTCTAAAAGCTATGCTGATAGCCTGGCAGAAACTATGGAGAAACCACAAACAGTGAATTGACTGGTTCTGCTGCAGTGACTGACCAGGGAGTGTCTGCATGGACAAGGATCTGTTAAAGCAGGTGCTGCAGAGATAAAACCCCCATGATAGTTTGCAACGTTAAAAACATATACAAAGAGTAGTATTGTAAGTTCTACTACTACTCTACAAGACCACTGCTACAACATGGACAGCACTGAAACCTCTCACTCCAGAGAAGATGAAAGAGCCAAGAGGGGCCAACATCCCTTCTCTGCACAAACTCTGAAGCAGCCTACAAAGGACAGAAGCTGCAAACCCACAGAGCAGCCCAGCCTGTAACCAAGTTGGAGAAAGAGAGGGAGAGACATGCCTTACAGCTTTTTGTGCTGCACTAAAAAATAGTGGGCTGTAGAAGTGTCATGCCCATTTTGCTCAAGGTAGTAAATGGCTGATGCAATTTTGGTCCTTTGTGGTTTACTAAGTGTGGCTAAGCTTCCTTGTCTTTTATCACTGCGCCATCTTCAAATAGGATCCATACAGCTGGAAGTCAATTTTGTGTGGACGTTTTTCTAAAATGGAATTTTTAGAAATTTCTATTTTGTAGCTTCTGGCCAAAACATTTTTTTCCTTTTCCCCCATCTTTCTTTCAGGCTGCTGTATTACCCTTCCAGATAACTGAGAAAAGCCGATGCTCCCCAGCTCAAGGTAATGGCAGACATCTGCCTGGACACAAACACCAGGCAGTAACTCTTGCTGCTAAAGAACCCAAAACTTGTTAAGGGGAAAAATAGTTATAAGCTCGGACAAGTGAAAGGAGATGTTGTGGGATGGTTGCTGTGGTGATTAGACTCCCTGTGATGACCATTTCTTACATGTCTCAGCTGCTTCATCCAGTGCAGATATCCTGCAGCCAGGAATATAGTCTTACTGGAGAAGTCTCTGGGTCAGGAAAAGTAAAATATTGGACTAGAGAAGGGGTCACGTCTAGAGGAGAGAAGAAGAGGTAGACAATGTAGTTAAAAGAATATAATAGACATATAAACAAAAAATTATTGCAGGAATTGACACAAAAGTAGGCAATTCTAGAGAGGGCTGTTTCATTCAGAGACCTTGCTCTGCATCTCAGTTATAACCTTATCAAACCATGCCACCTGTTGAGAGGGTTTCTGGCACAATCTTCACACTCTTCCAAATTCCTGCTACAGGCTCTTCACTCGCTGCATTCCAGCCCAGTGGGAACTCACTTTTGTTTACATTAGGAAAGACAAAAGATCCTTCTGACAGTTTTCTGTCCCTTGAATCACTGATGTACTACTATCTATTTATTATCAGACCTGAGCAGGTATGCATGGATTTTTCTAGGGCTCAGGTATTCTACTTTTTCTAGGGTTCAGGCATTGTAGTTTTTCCATTCAGTTCCAACTGGAATGCATTATTTCGTTGGTGATGTGCCACAGAAAAAGCCTGTCCTGCCTTTTGGCAGTGATGACTACATAGTTAGTGGGCAGTTACATGCTTTAGACTACAAAAAGCAGCCCATGAGAAGAGTTTTGCTAATCCAACCTTTGAATCCTGCCTCTTCAAAAACTTACATGCCTACCTCGGCACTCTGGGGACTGTCACTGCACAAAGGTACAGTGAACCAAGAACACTTTTATTTAAAACCATTTCTGAAAGCAGAAGTGGAAGTTTAGAGTGTTTTGGTTTGGGGCTCCCTCCTTCCCTCCTTCCCTCACACATCTACAATATATTGCTGGGCAATAAAAAGAACTATCCAGTGCTTCCCTTTGTTTCCAGTCCTCTTTGTTTACAATGTCCATGCAATCACTGAAAATTTAAAGGAACAGGGTAAGAGGCCTAAGGAGGCAAAACTGATGGAGGAGACATGCTTAATGCATTCTGCCCTATGACCAATTTCATGTAGAATATGTGAACCATTTGGTACAACCCTCCCTTCTTCATAGACTCTGTCCTCTGAAGTAGCTGTCATGATCGCTAGATTAGAAAGTAATACTTGCTGGCTTACTTTCCAGCTTTATTTATGGCTTTCTAAGAGTAAAAATTATGAAATTATCTCTCCCATGATCCTGCTCTGGGGGTGCAGCTTCTGAGGTGGATGGGTTTGAGTCCCATTTAATAAAGAAAGGAATCGAATATTGGATACACATCTCATTTCCAACCTTTGCTAGATGAACCCTCTGAGAATAGCTTGATTATTGTGATGAAGGAGAACCAGCACCTGAGCAGGGGATAATACTTCTCTGTGGTGCTATTTTAGTTGGTTTCATTTGGGAATTCTCTGTCAGGAGCCAGAATGAAAAATGGTGCTCCATATAAATCAAATGGACACACGTTAAGCCTACTCCAGGGTTAATGCCCCCTGTGCCAAATATTTGAATACAACTGCTATTTGTCAGACAATGTTAGACTGACACACAGTCTGTATTTGTCTCATCAGAAGTAAATTCTAAGTTGTAATAAATGTGCAAACTCATAGCCATGGTAGATATTTTTTGCCTTCATCATATGAGTGATTACATGATGATATTTTTCACAATAACCTAAGCATCATACTTAGGAGATGAACCACATTCATGTTATCTGTGAGCACCATGTCCTTGCTCCCCACTTTCCTACCCACAGTTTATTTGGAGAATAATAAACAGGCTTTTTAAAACAGAGTGAATAATCTCCTGAATATTTATTCCCATTAAAAGTAGATGCTTTTTTCTTTCTATGAATATTTTTCAAATAACAATGCTTTCAGCTGGTTTGCTTATAATAAAGGCTGCAAACATTACTAAAAGAATTGGCAGCTTTTATTCACAAGAGAGTTTTCTCTGGAAGGGAAGGAAACTGTTTGGTGAATCCTGTTTCTTGCTTACCCCCAGCAGTTATCACTGCATATAAAGAGGTTGGATGAGCCCCGAAGGAAGTTGGAATGTTTGTCCCTATACGAGCATGTTGGAAACGCCAAGTTAGTGTGACTAATGGATAAGACAGAAAGCAAAGCCAGTGATCTAAGATGAATAGACGCATTAGAGGGAAAACCAGAAATGCAAATCTCACTTTGTTAGAAACACAGACCTTATGTCTGCTCCAGAGTTTTGTTTCATCAACTCTTATAGCTCATGGGCTCCTTCACTGTGCAGAGCAACTGTAAATCCTGCAAAAACTGGGAGAGGTAGAGCCTGTAGAAGCTGATGTTTGTATTTGATGCTGCTTGATGGAAGCTGCTAAGTGATACTGAAAATGCTGGCAGGAATCCCAGAGTTCAGAGGGAATTTCCATGTGCTGACTCAGACATGAATTTAAGCTTGCTGGAGTGCTACACCTGATCCTACTGAGGTTATGAAATCTGCAAGCAAGACTGAATTTGAAGTGAACTACTGAAATTCTTAGCAGCACGTGTAGAAGACAGAAAACGGAAGAGTTGGGGATGCAAACACATAGTATATATCTATCATATAAAGCACTCTCTGAGGAAAAATTAGAAAGACACTCACTGAATATGAAGTCAAACAACATCATCTGGGAACAGAGGCAGCAAAATTCTTGCCCTCCCAAATTGACAAAACAGATTAACAGCTGTTTAATCAGCCACAGAGAATCAGCTGTGATCAAAATATGTGGCTGCTTGAAATAACTTAAATTCATAAGTGAGTACTGGGTGCTTTAAGTCTTGCCATTTCCTGAACTGCCTTCTTTATCTGCTGCTTTTAGCAAAACAAACTTCTCTACTTACATGCCAATATGGAAGTTAAAGCTAAAAAAGCTGAAAAACCTTCCCATTGTCAAGAAAGAACTGCTTTTTGGTCATATCTTTATTATGCAGTAATGCTTTAAAACATTTTAACATCTCTGTTTATATGGGAAACATCATCTCCATCTTTCCAAAATCTTTGAAAATTTATAACCAACCACAAGATCATTTTTTCAGACTCTGGTTGGTACCATTCATGTCTAGAGCTAATGAAACAATTCAGAAAAATTCATTTGATAAACTACATCTCTGTCTGCTGTGGCTCATCAAATGTATCATGGCTTTCTCCAATTTTTTGTTGATTTGAAATTTTTGTGAAAAACACCTTGCACAGAGTTCTTAATGTTTCAATCATTTCTCAGCAATCTCTTGCAAACCCTCAGTGTTTCAGTAACAAGCTTATGATTGGATGTAAACCAGGAAGGTTGCTGAGACTGATTAGAACATCTTCCCAGTCTAACCCTTGAAATTACAAATTGGAAATGTTTGTGGCTGTACAGGTGGTTTTTTGGGGGTTTTTGTGTGTGTTTTTTGTTTGTTTGTTTTTTGGGTTTTTTTCTGCTTCAAATGAAGAAGTAATAAGCAGTTGATTCTGGACATGTTTAGATAAAGGGATGTTGCTTTCATGGGCAAGATTTTCAGAAGGAAAATAAAGTTTTAATCTGTTGTCAAAATTCTGTTTGGACTCAGTGGCAGTGGGATTTTAAACATTGCCAAGTACTTTCTGGAACCGATGAATTTATTTAGGAAGAGGAAAAATGATTTAACAAGTGGCATCAGCTTTCAAAAAAATCTTTGGAAAGTGAAGTTGTATGCCCTGCACACTGTAAAGGCAAAAATCTATTTTTATCTGAAATTGCACTTATTTTACACATAATAATAGCTAGTTTAAAAACAAAAGGAAACTGCATTGAAATATATAGCTTTTTGTCATTTATTTATTTCAACTTCTCTGCCCCTTAGCTTCAATGTCACTTTATTTTCATTGAGCTGCTTAAATTTTATTAAGGTTTCTTTTTACTTGGTGCTAAAATATTTGTGTTGACGTAATTAGATCTTATGGTCATGGAATAACATTTATTCAGCTGAATATTCAGCATTTATTCAGTACATGTCCTTTTTCATTAACAAACTCTAACCTACAGCTCTTCTCTAGTAACAGAAAGCAGAGTTCATGAAATTTGCAGCGTATTTTCTGTGAATGAAATTCACCAAAAACATTCGATTTTTTTTGTTGGAAACTATGCCCTGAGGGGAAAGAAATTTTGCAGTTTTGGGTGGAAGACATGGATTTTTTTGCTTATAAGCAAGAATGGTTTTAGTTAAAATTCACAACCGAATTTCTTCCTAGAGATAGAGACACATTGCATTATTTTCACACAAGGCTATGGCTATGTTCCAGCAGGTTCATACAACTTCTAGTGATGACATCAGGCTTGTGTGCTAAACACAACATTCCAGGGGATAAATAGTCCTCTGTGGATGTGGCACTGGTGTGAGCCACGAGGATCTGCCCCATCATGAACAGAATCCAACAAACATTTCTGCTAAATACTTCCAAAATTTACTCCTGTATGAAGCAGTTGCTTACTCATGAGTCACCTCTTCGTGTGGTGTAGGCGACCTACTGTAACAAGCTAACTTGTACCCAGACCCTTTTTTAGCTCTCTCACCTCCTTTCAATCTGTCTAACAGCTTTCAAGAGACAGACGTGTCCCTGTGCGTGTCAGGAAAGGAAAGCAGCAGCTCATATCAGCTGAGTGGGAATTTGTGGATTTGGGGAGATGGAGGAGACAATACTTGTATGAATATAACTGCAGGAAGAATTCAATCTCCAGCGGACAACTTGTGTAAGTTCTGGTGTAGATTTGTTCAGATTAACAGGGGTCTCTGATTTTTGGCTCAGAGAGTTATCTCTTTAAAGGTCTGTAAAAGGAAGAAAGAGAAACTATGATATAGAATAAGCTTCTGGTTTAACAAAGTACAAATCATGATGTGAAAACTCACTTTGTTCCTCTAAGATGAACAAAGCCCTAAAATTAATTGGAAAGGAAAAAAACAATAGTAGAGGCAACATAGCTTAACTGAGCTGTGAGATTGTGGTAGGATACATGTACAGAGTAATTTTTCAGGCAGATTTGATCTCACTGTTCTCTGAGCCAACAGCAAAACCCAAATCTCTGTATTGGCAGACACGTAGCTGTAGTCCTCACAACACTCATTCTAAACTAGTAAGTCTGGCAGAGAGAGCGAGTATATTAGCTCATTCTTAGTTCCAGCAGCTACCCAGAAGGCATTACAACACACTTGAGATATATCTCATACAAACTACTGCTATGCCCACACTGCACAGAAGTGACTGCAGTGTGCTGTAGGGACAGCTCGGGCACCAGGAGTTGTGACAGCTGAGTGAGGCATTATACCTTACATCCCAAGCAGACTATTGCTGAGTCAAAGCTGGTTAAGCTGTAACTCCTGTGGCTGAACCTATGAAAAGAGTCCAGTTTCTTCCAAAAATAATAATAATAATAATAATAATAATAATAATAAATCAGTATTCTCAGGGTAGCATGTGCGTTTCCAGTTTGTGAGCTCAACAAACAGTATTTTAGCCTCAGGTACCTCTGAACATTTCCTGGGTGTAGAATCTGTGTAATATATCTTCTAAAAAGTGCCTTGCTTACAGTCTGCTAGCTCAGGAAAAACACTCTGTAGGAGGGGGATGAATTAGGAGAAAGTATAACGTATGGTCAGAGGAAAGAACTTGCCGCTTTCTTGTCCCAGCATTAAGCTAAAGAAACACAACTTAGAAGAAAATAAGCATTTTTTTTCTTTTTTTCTAGACTCTAGGCAACATATCTGGGAGCTGTCAGCTGAGTTCAGGGCAGAGCTCAGGATTACTGGCTGAAAAACAGGGCTACCAGTACTTTGCTTACTCTTTGCAGACATAGGAGCTGCAGGTGCTCAAGTGGGAGATGGTCTCTGCTGGGAGCCTGCTCTGTGCCTGGCAGCCAGCAAGGCCAACAGCATCCAGGGCTGGATGTAGAGCAGCACGGCCTGTACATCAAGGGGTGTGATCATACCTCATTTTGCAAGATTCCTTAGAGGGCAACGAGTCCTCTATCGAGTTTCAGACCCTGATACAAGAAAGTCATGGATTGAGTGGGGAAAATTCAGTGCTGGCACACCAAGATGGTCAGGGTCTGGGGCACGCGCCCTACGGAGTAGAGGCTGAGGGACCTGGACTTGTTTGTCCTTGAGAAGGGAAAGCTCTGGAGGGCCTAAAGCAGGGCCTTCTAGGACCATGAGGAGGACTCCAAGAAGAGAGATGCAGTGTGTGGCAGGAAGAAAAGTGACAGTGAGCATACATTTAAATGAGAGGAATGGGAACAGCCCAGAAGTGGAAAAGGCAGTCTACGGGCTCATGCAACGTATGCATATGGAGGTTTGCAGCAGCCAACTGTATAAATTTTTGAGCTATGTGATCCAATCTCATAGCTGAGCCTGATCTGACCAGAAAGTTGAACTAAAGACCTCGAGAGATCCCTGCCAATCTCAATTATTCTGTGATCCTATTTCTACAACAGTTTTTTTAGGAAGCACATTCAGTTTTTTACCAAAGAACATCCATGCTTCGGACTTCTCATAAAGGCTCTCCTAAAGGCAGCAACTGTAAGCAAACATATTTTGATCAAAATATTAGCCAAAAAATTTGACTGTTTCATTCAGGGTTTCCTGTGAGGTAACACCAGATGTTTGCATGAGCTTCACATGCAAAATCGTGCACGTGAAAAATTCCTTTCACAGATGTCTTTTTTTCCCAGTCCTTTGTCACTGCTTACTTCTCCAAGTGCATTTTCCTTCTCTTAACAGATTTTTTCCTTTGTTCCTAAGCCCCATTATATGTAGCTATAACTTCTTTTACTGAAATTATTTGTAGTAGACTGATTCAAAAATACACACAAGGACAGGAATTGGGGGATTACCAAGCACCACCTGATCTCCAGCAACAGATTACATACTCTTAGCCCACTGCAAACTTTTCAAGAAGCCTATTAGCTTATGTTTCTTACATTTCTGGGGAAACTGAAGTCTTGTTTTTACCCTTCCAATGAACAAGAGAATATGCACTGGTGTTCAGCAGATAAGCAGTAAAGATTTAGGGCAAAACTTCTTGTTTTGTGTTTCTGGGCTTTTTTCCTTTTGGATAACTGTAGAATACTAAACAGGCAAATATGATATATATTCAATTGGGAATAAAGAAAGAAAATTCCTCCTGATATTAATGTCTTCCTTGGTAAGGACAGTTGATAGAATCAGCCTTATTAATCGTAATATTTATATACTTAAAATGTATCTAACTTCATTTATCATGACGTGCTACTTTCATGCATAATATTCTCATGTGTATTGTGCAACATCAGAAGAAGCTGGGTGTCAAGCCTTTGAATATTCAATGTACCAGCTGTTTTGAACATTCAATTGTGTTAAAACTGTGAATGATTAAAGAACAAAAAGAGTAGGTGGATGTGAAGCAGTGAGGGGGGAACTGACTTAAGAAATGCTATGAGAACCTGACCATAAAATGGTACCCTATTTTATAAAAGTAAGAATCAGTAACCTCTCACAATATAACACTGGAAGAAAATCCCCAGATGCTTCACCTGGGCATCCTTCTTTCCTTAAATCTACTCTAACATTTTTTCTTGTATGGTTTAAAATATAGCTAAGTACTTCCCCAGCACAGTTCTGGTTACCTGCAGTTGGGTACAAATGGGATTTGATCACACCACTTTTCTTCAGTATATATCAAAATTGTCTCTAGATCTTGAAATTAGTATTTTCAAAGTAACTTACAGAATTTAGGCATCTACAGCCCTCGGATTTTTGTTTGAAATAACAGTATTGTGTTTGGAATTTTTTTATTTTGAGAATTTTAGCCTGAAAGCTTCAATTCCCACAATACAGCTGTGGTCAAAAATAAGCGCTTTTTTTGTTGTTGTTGCTGTTGTTGCATAACAGTGAGTCATCATTACATTTAATTTCTATGAAGTGGACACGCATCATTAAATAAAGTTTTTCTTTGTTCTCAATTAAACCCACAGGTACAGCCATTTGTCCTTGGACTGAGATGTTGGTTTAAATTCTTCTGCCTGTATAAATTTATTTAGACATTTCTCATTCATCATGGGTCATTCCCATGCCTCTAGGTAACTAGCTAAATGTTGTTGAAGTAAAATTACCACTTGAATGAATGTCTTGATCTAGTGTACTGGCATAACTCCAAGGCTACATAACACTGACTCTTTAGTCAGCTGGTCATCTGTTCTTTCTTGTACTTTGATTTGGATGCAACGAACTGAATTTTATAAGCAAGAAATTAAGTACAAAGACTACTCATGGGTTGCTTGTAAGAGGAGCTCAGCATAAGAATGTCACCTGCCTGGGCTGCAACTTCACACTTGATAGCATTGCTTGCATGTAATCCTGTCAATAGCTTGAATATGTGGTCATAAGGTTGAAGTTGCAAAGTGGTGCTACTTCTGGATCATACCTTAGGTCCTTGTTTGAGCACTGTTGACAGAAAGCACTCAAGAAGGCAACAAAGTAGATGGAAATCTCCCTAAATGAAAGGGACTACTTTAGAAAGAGTTAAAGCAATCAACATTAATTTACTTTTACTCTCAATAACTGATAAATTTAGCTATTACTAGCTGCTGGGTGAGTTTCCTAACTGCCTACTTTTACAGCTCACAGTTTATAGCAGCCCATGGGCTGTTTCAACCTGTGACAGCCAGATTTTCTTTGGCTTCTACTCAGCCCTCCCCTCTGATTAGCTTAGGCAGATCTTCACTGGTCTCACAGACTTAAAGACACACAGTTCTGAAAAATTTAATTATTCCCACTTGTAAAAGGCTAAGCTGTCTAATTTGGAGCTGTTGATTTCAAGAGTCTGAAGATATCAAGATGAACAAAACCGAGGTGATTTAAGTCTTGTATGTTTAGCTGACACTACTCTTCGGCTGCAGGTAACCACTCTATGGCAAAGATACCTGAATGCATCCTCTGAGCGCTTCTCAGAGGGTCAGTTTGAAACCAGGTGGACTCCCACATGTTTTAACTACATCCCTCAGTAGGTCAGTGCTTAACAGATCTACATCTTTCCTACTTTGTCTACAGTCAGTCAGGGTTTGTCTTAGTCTAAAGGTCTAGCCATGAGATCTGAGATCTTGCGTGGACAAACCAAGAGGTGGAGATAGCAAAGGAACTGTCATCTGGGCTCTGTACAGGAGTTTTGCAAAGTCACCCTTACAGAAAACAAGGAGTAAGGAGGACAGGAAGACTCTTCCTGACAGTAGACTAAAAGTTTTTTGTTAGGATATTTTAAATTAGACAGACTTAGTCAAACAGAGGCTTACCTCACATAAATATTCAAAATGAGAAACAAGATGTTGTGTTGTGCTGCCTTCAGACTGATGGAGCAGTAAGGTATTCAGTGAAGTAAGTCTTAGAGACCAAACAAACAGCAAGGTACCTGAGAAGGCCACGGATCAGAGGTTTGATTGTTGTTGGAGAATCTGTCTTTCGAGCTGCTTATCTGGGCTAAAAATTGGTTTGAGCACTTCAAATTACAAGTGCCCAATCTGCACAAAGTGGCAGTAATATGCTGACGAAGTTCTGTGCAGGTAGCAATCAACATTATCCTGGATGAGCTACAATATTACTAAGATGTTTTAAGGAGGACCTGCCAGAGAAGCATTACAGTAATTAACCCTGATTGTCAGAACGTCTGGCAGGCCTGAGTCTCAGAAGCTGAAGCATTCAAATAAATAAATAAATAATTACTTGATGTGCATCACTGCTTACGGATGACAAGTCTGAAACCAGCATCCTGAGTCCATAAAGATAATAGCTTGCTCACAGTTGATGTGAATGGATGACAACAGGAACCTTTAGAGGTGATTTGCAAAGGCAAAAAAAAATAAGGAGGGGGGGTTGTACCATTTTCACATTTTTTGTGATGACTACAGAAGGCTTGAAAGCCTCTGCCCCTCCTCACATTTCACATCTTATGTGATCTGTTTTCCTGGATGATTCTACAACATAGTAGAGGGAAAGTATAGTTATGACGCCACATCATACCGTGGAAACAATACTGAGTTAGGAGAGAAAAGGACATTTTTTTTTAAAATTAAAACTATTGAGCTTTTTTTGGTTTTTTTAGTGCATTATTTTGGGAGCAGCTAGTTAATTCCAAACTCCTTTCTTAGAGGTTTTACTTCTATCTCCTTCAAGATTCAGTGCTTCCAGTTCTACAAACAAATGCAGAAAAAAATGCTAATCCATTCTTTGTGTACTCCACAGATATCTCCCAGGAAATAAAATGAAACCTGATATTACCAGTATGTTTAGTCAAAAAAAAAAAAAATAGAGTATAAAATAAGTGTGAAGCTGCCACTCTGTTTTGTCACACAGCAAAACAAGGAATGATGGTAAGTGACATAATGCCATTCTCTCTGCCATCTTTGAATCCGTAAATGCTGCAACATTAAAAGATGTGTGTTTAAGCTCTTAAATGAGATATCGTGTAAATAGCATCAATATCTGACACATTCGCATGCAGAAGTTGCTACAGCAGCCTATTTAGCATGAGTAAGTCAACAGGATTGAAAGAAACTTGGAGATAAAAAACACGTTCCAGGGGAAAAAAAGGTACACTGCAAAAAAATGCATAGGACTGGTTTTTCTGGCAAATTGCATACTCTTCTGTTATCTCACAAATCAAGATTGGTTTGGGAGAGCTCTTTTGTGACTAAAGTTATTGCTCAGCAACAGCATTTATTGCCAGAGAGGGAGATGGAATAATCAAAGCTGACCCAAACAGTGTAAGCAGATATTCCACATGGGGTAAAATTTTGAATGATTTATGATAAACAAAGCATTCATTAAATCTCTCTGAAAATAAGCATAGATAAGGCAACAGTCACAGATGGCCAAAAGATCAATCAGAAAACAACCCACAGGAAGCTTAGTGCCAAAAGTAATTGACATAATCATCAAATCAATTTCTGATTGTACAAACACTTCTGCATTCAGTCTGTTTCCCTGTGCTGTAGATCATTTGTTATGTCATTCTGATCACTGTTGCCCAATATAAGCTTGTAATAGTTTTGAGAAGCTCTGGTACTTTCTGGAGTTTAGTTTCCACATGATCAAAAGATGCCAGGTGGGGGCCAGGTTACTGTTTCTGGTAAGTGAGCACTTATATGATATTTACTTTTGAGATGTAGCTTTATCCCCAGTTGTTGTCCATTTTTGTATAAAAGTAGAGAGCCTTGGGACACTGTGGACTTTTATGCAAGATGTTCCTTCACAGTGATTCCAAGGGAAGAAGTGCACAGACCTGGTTTCTGATGAGGGTTTCAGGCTAAGCCTTTAGGTCATTAGTCAGAGCAATAGCAATGCCTTCCACAGTTCAAAGATTACTGCCCAAAGTCAAAATGGAGACCACTTTTCAAAAACAAAAAATCTATTATTTCAGTATAACTAAAGCACTTTTCAAAATGTGAGAGATTTAAAAGCAAAAATGGGTATATTGCCATATCTACCAGAGTAAAGGAGAGAGAAAGGAATTCTATCTGGAGATACACACACTGCAGAACTGAATCAGAGTTTTATGTTTCTCCCAGGCAGTAGATTGCCAGCTGTGAGTAGGAGCATATTTTGTTTGCTGGTATGATCAGTAGAAATCATATGTTAGTAATTTAGAGCTGCCTACCTGCCTATAAAGTGCTTATCTGTGTACTACCCTGAATTTTAAAGTTGTTTGGAAGCATAATAGTTGAAAAGTGTTTGAGGTATTGATGGATATTTATGTCTGTTCAGCTAAGGAAAGGAGTCCACTGAGTACAAAACTATAATGTTATTTGTGTGCTTGTGCAATATAAGTAACATACTCAGTGTCTTAATTGTGGTACATCATTCAGAAATACTTTATCAATCTAAGAATCTGATATGCTTTGTTACTAGTGGACATTTCTTAGACTTCCACAGAAAAGAGAGTATCATTTGGAAATGCCTAAAGGAATAAAGGAATAAATGAATAAAGCAAGAAGTATCTGAAACGGGACTTTTGGGTTTTGTTTTTTCTTAAAATTCAGATCCATTATCAGAGTAAAGAAATGCACAATGGATATGATGCATACAGGCAAAGCAGTAATGCTGTAAATAACATATAACTCTGGTCTATATTCCATTTTTGTGATTTCACTTATATTTTAAGCCCAGGTTGTTCAATGAATGTGTACTGACTTTTGATGTACAAGGTGAAATACTGTAATTATTCAGTGTCTGGAAAATCTGAGCTGATACCCTTTCCTGATTTCATCCATCCTCAACCTTTCAGCCACTTTCCTGATTTTTTTTAAACACAAGTCAATAGTTTCTTCTCACATCTCTCTATCTGCCTGTAAAGACCTTCCTTTACAATCAACTGTTGCTGAGGGCATATCTCAGTTCAGAGACTCCTGGTGCAACATCTCAGAACAGTTCCCTCGGAGCTTCTGCTCTCTATTATTATGTCAGTATTGTTTCCTGATATAGTAAATATGAAAAATACATTTCTTACAAGGAATTAGATTGTATGGTGTCCTTGCTAGGTTAGTGAATGAACTAACTCCATCCTCTATAACTAGTAATAAATAGTAATAAAACCTTTTGCTGACATTTTAAAGAACAGTGCAGAATGCAGGTAAAACACTGCAGAATTGATTTTGCACTTATCAGACAAGAAGAAATGTAATTATATTGCATTTCCCCAAGGACTGTTTTCTTTTATCTAGCCTCTTTATTTAAAACAAAGCAAAACAAAACAAAAACCCTGTAAGAATTCAGTAGCCTTCTATGGATGGCAGAAGGATTCCAAGACATTGCAATTCCTGGACTTTTTTCAGAGAGGCCTGTGCTGTGTACCACTGTGGTTCTCTATTTGTATGCTATTATGACTATTATTTCAGCAAAATTCCAACTGGACCCAATTTTTCTGTGGAACTATGGGTTCTAAAGTGAAGCCCTTATATCTCCTTTTACAGCCTGCTGCTCTGCAGAGCATTGTGTCACTCTGTTAAGACAAAATCAAGCAAACTTCCTCCTCTTTGGTTCTTGCCACTGATCAGGTAATCTCCTTCATTATTTTTTGGTCCACATGCATACAGGAATGCACCTATATATTATATTTCTGTAGAAGATGTTTTTCTATCTTACTAATTCTTTTAACTGCATTTCCTTCCTGGAATGAATGAGACTGTAGGGGATGAACCCCTCATTGATATGAGGTAATAGAAGAAAAATAGAAACATTTTTGGTCCCTATTGTTATATGTAATTTCTCTGTATTCCTGAATTTTGCCCATGTCATACTATCAGTTGATGATTAACATGGCATCTTGATGCTCAGAGAAAAGGTCTGTACCTGTGAAATTTTGGACTAGAAAGCCAGAAAATATTTTTTATCTAAATAAAAGTGAGTATAGCTGACCTCTTGGATATACAGTACCACTTCCTGGCTCTTCTTGGTGGTGCCAAGCAATAGGATAAGAGGCAATGGGCAGAAACTGATGCACAGAAAGTTCCACCTGAACATGAAGAAGAACTTTATTGTGCTGGTGACTGAGCACTGGGACAGATTGCCCAGAGAAGTTGTGGAGTCTCTGTCACTGGAGATATTCAAGAACCATCTGGATGCAATCCTGTGCCATGTGCTCTAGGAAGACCCTGCTTGAGCAGGGAGGTTGAAACAGATGACCCACTGTGGCCCCTTTAAACTTTACCTATTCTGCGATTCTAAAACTGGTTGGAAAGATAACCACTGACCTAACTGCATGCTTACTCTAGCCTGAGGAATATCCAAATAAACTTTGGTACTATAAGATTTCAAGTAATAAATTCAAATGCCAACCATGATTTAAAAGCTAAACTATTTCAACCCAGTTATCCCTTTTAGTACTACTTTGCAGTTTCTGCAGCATCACAGACATGGTCCAATGAGTGGAGTTAGAAAATAATAGATAATTTTAAAAGTCTTAAAAAAAATCATTTAATTACTTTTCTTTTCTCCTACTTGCACTTGATAAATGAACACATTAAACTGTGAAGACTCAGGAGCCTCCAAAAGCCTTTGAAGTGTATTAGAATTATCTAATAATTAACCTCAGGATTCACCAGCATGACTCATTGAGGTGAAGTGAAACAGCGCTTATGATGAAGGGAATTCCATATCTGCCAGCCCTAAGGAACCAAGCCGGCTTCATTCTCCTACACTTTGTCACGGAGAGCTCTGAGCTCCTCCGATCTACCTTTTGTTGCATTTCATTCTTGATGAGAGGCTCTTTCTCGGTGCAGCTTTTTTTTAAACAGCTGGGTGCATCATTTTTAGAAGTCAATATTGAGAAATAACCTTTGGTTTACCTAATATATATGTAAAAATATGTATTTTCTTTGGACTGTTTTTTTTTTTCTGTACTTGATATTTGAGGGCATTGTTCAGCCTGGGGTATCTATTAAATACTTTATATTGATGTGGTTACCTGAACTAAGAGTGAGCCCTCTCTTTAGGGTGAGAAAGCTTATGCTCACAAATTCCCCTGCATCTTTGCCTATTACATCACAGGTACCCAGTCTAACCTCTGCTCTAGAGAAGGACAGTACTTCAGCTGCTACAAGTACCATTGAGGAGGTGATGGTTTTGTGTTAATAAATTGCTCCCCTTGCCTTTAACTGCAAGCATAATGATTCATAATAATGCAACTTCTTATTTGTACCAGGGTCAGAAGTGGTCACTGGTTTTATGTACTCAGATTAAGTAAGTACTTTCATCCTGAATTTGTAGTGTACTGAAAAGCATCAATGCCAATTGGACCGAATGGCTAACGAGGACATCAGCAACTCCCTGAAAATGAACACTCAAAACCAGGAATTGATTAAAGAGCAGACTTTTAAAAACCTGGGCAGCAGTTTCTGTTTTCTGTGACTCTCCAAGTGCTTTTATAATGTGCTATGGGAGCCAAGGTAGCCTCAGACTCACTGAAGATGGCCACAGTGATGATTGACCAGCCAGGGTCACTGTATTACTTTCATTCACAGTATGGTTCAGGAGAGAGGGTGCTGATAGAAGGGTCTATGGATTTGAGCAGTGGCAATACTAAGAAAAAATTTAATCTACTGTTTAAAGGCTACCTCTCTGTAAGCATATGCTGTCTTAGAGCTGAATTTCCAGAGCCCCTTCCGGAGTAAATCAAAATATTCACTAGAACAAGACCCAACAATACTACTTAGTTTCTAGTTTCACAGGTTTTATCTAAGTCTTTGGAGGAATTTCTAGAAAAAGACAGGTGAGGAAGGACTGGTTTTGCTGAGCCAAGGAAGAACTTACCAAGGAAGAAAAGCCTTTTGAGGTGTCCTAACACTGCCCTGTACCCTCAAACACTAAGTAGTAATTTCTCAATGTTAACAAAGTTTGTCTTCAACCTATAGTGTTGTATCAGGAAAGGAGCAATATATGTAGCAATATATTATCATAGAATAATAGAATGGTTTGGGTTGGAAGAGACCTTAAATGTTGCCTGGTTCCAACCCTCTGCCATGGGAAGGGACACTTTCTGCTAGACCAGATTAGTCAAAGTCCCACCCAGACTGGCCTTGAACACTTCCAGGGATGGGAAATCCACCATTTCTCTGAGCAACCTGTTCCAGTGCCTGGATTGCTCACAGACATTTGTGTTTCTTCCCCAGCAGACATCTGGGTGGTTAAAATGCCCCCTCAGGTTGAGAGCTTGTGAGCAGGATGCCTCCTGTATCTGAAGTAAGAAGGCTTTGTTGACAGGCTCCGAGTGGTCAGGCGCCTGTAGCAGACCTCAGCAACAAGGTACCTCTTGTTGGTCCTGCCCTTGATTTTTACCCTCAAGTTCTCAATCTGTTTGCAGCTGATTTGTGCTCTAAACCTTTCTTCTCAGTCAATGGTTCACCAACAGTGACCAACATTTTCATTTGCAAAAAACTAATTAATTTCATTTTGTCTTGAACTAAGAGTCAAAGTCTCACAAAATCTTTTGAAGGTACCTCTCAAGAAAGAGGAGGCATGCTCTCTCTCTCTGATAGACTACATGGCATATATCTTCACTGTACATTCACCGCCTCGCAGTGCACTTCCAAGTCCAGATTTTCAAGATCACTGACACAAAAAATTAATCCATGTGTTTTCCCAACACTTACAGGTCTAAAAGCATTTATGTCTTTTAAAAGCACTGCAGCTTATCCAGGCTAAAGCTAGTATGTTTCTTCTGCTGAAGTGAAGCAGCAGATGTATTCAAAATATTACTTGTATTAGTACAACCTGAGATACAACTGCCTGGGTGAAATATCCTTCCATCTGTAGCAAGTCTGACTGAGTCATACTGAAACTGAAGTTATAATTTATTTATTGCTGTCAAAGGAGCTCCCTTTCCTTTTAGTACTTGAATGCAGTGAAAAGTCTCAGATGAACTGTAGTTAATAATAGTTTGTGGTCAGCCTGGGGAGGCACTTCAAGCAGTCCTATTTGCTTTTGACCATGTTCTGTTCAATACTCTCACTGTTGATGTGGCCAGTGGAGCAGGGAGAGCACCTACATTAACTGAGAGGTTCAGCATTTGAAAGACTACATAGGATTTCAAAGCCAGGTGAGCATCTGCAGTTTGAAAGCAGAAAACCAGAGATTTGTAAAGGACAAGTGGAGCCTTGGAACTGGGGATGAGGATTTTAAATTGCCTGGTAGCAATTGAGTGGAAAAATAATTCTAAGTTTACAATTGCATATGAGACTGCTTCAAAAGAACAAATCACATTCTGGGATGTTTTAAGAACACTGTTGGCTGTAAGACAGAGGAATGAAATTATTCTGCTCTACTTGCCACTGAAGAAGCCTCAGTTGAAGTACTGTATCCTATTTAGGGCGTTGCACTTAAAGACAGATGTGTACTAAGTGGAGATAGAAGAAAGCAGCAGGAACGATCAGCCAATGAGGCAAGGCTGAACGAAGCAGCCTTATTTCTTTGATAAAAAGGAAAAGCAAGCAAGAAGGCTGACCATGACCTCCAATCTTGCAAAAGTTTTTTTTTTTAAAAAAAGGAGGTGAACTGTCATCACCTGAGTCCATGAGAGGGAGGCCCAGAAGAAATAAGCTTGCTTCTCAACAAGTTATATTTAAATTATATGTAAGTGAGAACAAACTAGTCACAAGATTTATGAAAGCATTAGAGCAAGATAACAAGATACAAGTCAGACTTCAATTAGTGAAGATTTTTTAAAGGCAATTTAAAATTGCCTTAGGTGTGGTGGGTTAGGTGTAAATGAACCTTGTTCCTTGAAGGGATATGAAGAAGCTGACCTCTAAATGTCCCTTCCAACACTGAAACTTCAAAAAGGTGAATTCCACCTTCCCCTTTCTCTGTGCAGTGCTGTAAAATGGGGGTTCAGAGGTGGTGCAAGTAAAGACGGTCATTTAACTTTAAAGAAAATTGTCTTTTGCCATGCGTGCCTCAAACATGCTGGCTCTTTTCATGGCATCATAAAAATTGACAAGAAATTTGGACCAGGACGACAAATGCTTCAAGGTTAGGAGCTGGAAGAGATTTATAATCCATATCTCTAGAAACTGAGAGTCTGAATTCCTCCTGGTTGCCTAATGTCTATCTGAAACAATAATTAAAAATATATCCTGATGCTGTGATGTTGCCTTTTACTGTTCTCAATGGGAAACAAAAAAATAATGTCAGTCATTTGTGAGAGGATTGGGGCATGAATTGCATGAACTTTTCACACTGTAATCTAAGACAATTTCCTCTTGCCCCTCCCCCCCAAAGAATAATCCTTATGGTCTGATTGAATTGGAAAACATTGCCATGAGATTAAATCATATTATCATGCAAAAAATATACCTAAGCTGAACAAACCAGATTGCTAAAATCTACAGCATGACTTTCTACAGCAGGGATCTTCCACAAGAAAATCTCCACATTTCATAGGGTACAGGGTCATGTGACTATGAAAAGACAAACTTGAAAATGTTTCCCTTCTTATTATTCAGCAGACAAACATGGAATCTCTGACTCAGCACAATAAAGCCTTTTTCCAATCAACACAAACTAATGATTAGGAAGGCTTGGAAAGAGTTATGTAGGATTATTCTGAAATTGCTGTCTGAGGATGCCTTAATGGGGATATGACTGGTTTTGAATAAGAATGTGTAAGTCACTATCAATTTTCATCAAGGTGGCCCAAGTCTGTTTATCCTCTTCCTGTATGTGATAACACACATTTCAGCCTAGGTGAAAATGTCCTGTGTATCTCCTAGAAAAGCTTAATAATTTTTTTGCAGCCCAATTCATTCTAGACTTCTGCACACTTCTCATTCTCTGCACTGCACAGCCATCTCTTAAAGCAGCAGTACTGCATGCTTCAAACAGCTTTGCCTGACACCCTCCTGTTTTTCATTATATTCTTGTGTTATGTTTTCAAAACAAAACAAAATGAAGAATCAATACTGAGGATGTTTGGCAGAGATATCATGACCTTGGTTACAACTGGAACAATTCAGCAACCAAGCTGCAAAAGCAATCTCACCCCGCAACCGCCAAGATAAGGACACAAAGGAAAAAGTTGCTCATGACATAACTGTCCTATAGGCCGTTAGGCTAAATATATAAAGGTGCTGCTAAACTCTAGCAGCATCTCATTAGCTTTCTTTTTTTCTGTTTGAAGTCAGTCTTTGCTGTATGGTAATGCATATAGCTCAGGAAAACAATGTTTCCCCTTTTTTCTCTGTTAAGGAGTTTATGGCTTTACTTTACAAGACCTCTTGTAAAGGGGTGCCCTTTACAAGAGGTCTTGTGGGCTGCCCTCTACCAAGAAATGGCTTATGTCACACCTGAAATCACAGTGGGCTGAATGCGGTGAAGCCACGTGGTCTCACTCCTCAGGCTTTCTGTTGTTCTCTTCCTTGTTTTTCTACCTGAGCAGGTAGTCCTATATTCAGCTTCAGACTGTAATCATCAGCTCTGCATCCAGATTTTTGAGCTATTAGGGTGCAGCTGGTCTGTGACTCAGCAGTTCTGCCTGCAGTAGGTTTGCAGGATCAGTTCCACTGCAGCTGAAGCTGTCTTGTTTGTGCTGTTTCCAGCAGCATCCAGTTGCTGTGCTGCCAGGGATGCCATCACATGCATGCTGCACTGCTGTTGATCAGAAGTCCCCTGAAATCTGAACTACCTCTGTCTTTATCCCCAGTGTTGCTTTTAAAGCATAGTATTCAGTATGGGGAAGTACCACTCTTGCTCCTGAGGAGAGGAGCTGCTGAAGACCAAGAAATCAGAAGCAGGTGAGCATATCTGAACTAGGCAGGATAGTCTGGGACTGCAAAACTCAGCTACAGGGAGGCACCTACAGTCTCACACCCAAACTTCCCCCTTGCATGAAATGAAATTGCTAAATAAAGAAAAAAAGCATACTGGCAGCTTTGATAATTATGTGGGGCTGGATAACTCCAACTATGCAAGCAGAAAGCCTTTTTCACATTGTTAAGTTCCCACTCTGAAATCTGTGTTTCCCATACTCTGCCTCAGTCTCTTTGTACCAAACTACTGTACTGCAGATCATCTGGGCACTTTCCCATCCAGGTTCTCCCTTTCTATGGCACACTGGGATTTTTAAGGTTTTGTTCTTCATTACCAAAGGACCTGACATTCTGTAGTCTTTTTGGAAGAATTTAGTGGCTTGGGATGGCTAGGACCATGTGATTAGATGTAGACCATAGGTTTTGTCTGCAGATTATGAGATTGGATGAAGTGGCAATTTCTAGACTCCATGAAGTTACTTCTCAACCCACATTCCCTCTCACTCTCCCACTCAGTGTTTTGAAAACTTAATAGTTATCAGAACCACACACTTTATGCCAGTTTCTGGACTGATCAATGGTATCTTTTATAATGTAAGATTAGAGAGTAAGCAATATGCATGTGCCATTACAGGGTAATAAATTCTAAAATTCAGAGAATCCAGGTTACCTTTTTTTCCCCCATGAATTTGACTGTTCTTTCAGGTCCAGGCCCAGACTATGTTCCTGCTGATAAGGTAAAAAGGGCCAGGGCATTTTTCTTTTTCCCTTAGTAGCCAGGCAAAAAAAAAAAAATACCTGTATATTTTCTTACACTCCAAAACAGCCTCAGAACCTGGGAATCATCTCTGGCCTGTGCAACCTCCCAGCTGTGTCCAGCATTACTGGTGAGAGACCCTGACCAAAAGAGGAGCGGGATATGCCAGTGACTCGATTGTAAGGACACACACATGGCCATGCCGTGTGTCTGTCTGCTTTATTAGTACAAATGTAGCCTGGGGGAGCCAGAGATAGCTGATCCTGAGATATGCACATACCAGGAGGCCAGCAAGAGAGAGGAACCCACAGATCTTGAGGAAAGGGTGCACGTCTATATGAAAATGCAGACGTGCATCTGTTACACAGCGTACGAGGAGTGGTAGCAATGGCTACACAGTGGCATGAGCAATAGCTTTGCTAAAAGCCAGAGGAGATACTGAGAGGGTCCTCAGCAACAATAGGTTCTGATTTGCATTTTGTAGAGCCAGTGCTGTTGTGCCCTCAGTGCTCTTTGTACGTACACCAGTCTTGGCAACCAAGCAGAATATACTTTCTCATGCTCTAATTGAGCCCTCATTTTGCTGCACAGGCAGCGGAAATGCTGGAATACCAACAGTGCAGGCAGGAGCTGCCTCATAAGAACATACTGGCTCAAACTAGAGGTCCCTTTAGTCCATTTCTCCATCTCTCGTAGCCCCCCATAGCAGATGCTCAGGGAGCAGCAGGGCATGCATCATATATCCTGAAGACAGCAGCTGAGCAAATATGGGACAATAAAAATTTTAACAAAAATGTGTGTTCATCATTTTTAGAGTTTGGGCTTCATCCATGTGCTCTGGCAAAGGTAAAGAGTTTTCTGTTTATGTGCATCACATCACTCCTGCTGTAAAAGCAAGTGGCTTCTTCTGGCCTGTTCCAATGAAGAGTAGAAATGGTACCATCCAAAGCAAACTCTGCTGTATAGACCCCCACAGTTCTACCCCTCTAAAAGCCTGGCACAGCACAGCTCCTCACAAGCCACTGAAACAAGAGAGAGGCCTTGATTTTTGATTGTTTTGTAACAAGACCTATAAGAGTATTCAGGTCTTGTGGCACCTTCAAATCTGGGATCACCCAGGCCACGTGAGGCTGGATGGAGAGCATCCTCCTCCAGTGTGCTTTACCTCCAGCACAGCCCAAATAAGGAGCACCCTGTGCACACAGACATCTCTTGTTCAATGTGTGCGTGTCACACGTCTCCGTGTGGCCCTGGAAAATCTTACAGTTCTTGGCTCCTCTGCAACAACCCTGTGATACAGTCCTGCTACCACCTTGTGGGGCCCAGTTTTCTCATTGTTCTGGGGAGCTGATGGCAGATGTCCCATCAAAAATGGAAGAGGTTACCTGGGGATGGTCCATCCACTTTGAAATATTCTGGTTTTTTCTCAGAAATTAGAAATAAACAAAGCAACCCAAAGAGGCTTGCCTGAATATACAAGAGCTTCCCCTGCTACTGAGCTTCCGAGCCCATCCTTGAGAAACATGTTCAGCTAACAGAGGAGAAAGGAGGCCAGAAAGTGGGTGAAGAAAAGAAGAAAGAAGGTGTTAATGGAATAAATCCGTTTCCTAGGACTTAATGGCAACAGAACATTTACACAGCTAAACATGACCTTTGAGTATCCCCCTGCAACATGTCAGCCCCTCAAAAGAGCATCAGAAATTTAACAGACTTTACTCTTCGTCTCACCTTTCCTCTCATTTTTATATAAGCAATCTTCAAGTTTTGCCAATAATGTGGTAAAATAGAGCCACATCCGACATAAAAGTAGTTCTTGCCCAATCACAATTGTGCAGAAAGTGTTTTCATCTATGTGTGCATTTTTGCTGTGGTTGCTCACTGGAATATTTGTGCTACAATAGCACAGTTTTGAGCTTTATCTCAGCTTCAGTAAGTGGAATGCTGCAAACCTTCAAGAACACCATAGGTTTGAAACTGCCTCTACCCCATCCTGACAGTTTCACTATCCCCCAACACAACGTTATTTGCAAGAGCATGTAGTGACAGGACAAGAGGGTATGACTTCAAACTAAAAGACAGAAGGCTTAGTTTAGACATTAGGAAAGAGTAATTTATTGTAAGGGTGGTGAGACACTGGAACAGGTTGCCCAGATAAATTGTGAATGTTCTGTGCCTGTAAGTGTTCAAGCTCAGGTTAGATGGGGCTCTGATCAACCTGGTCTAATGAAAGGTGTCCCTACCCATGGCTGGGAAGTTAAAACTAGATGAACTTTGAGGTCTTTTCCAACCCAGACCACTCTGCAATTCTATGAACATTCCTACAGCTCACATCATACACATAGCCAGTATTAATTGCCTCACTATAACAAGACGGGCAAAACTAGCATTGAAGAAAACAGCAAAAATTACAGAAGATAGCACTAGTGCCTGCCAGGTGCAGCCCTGTGGCTGAGAGGGTGGCCCAATTTGTGCTGGAGGCTTGCAAGCCCCAAGTGTGTGCCACATCATTTTGCCCAGACTTTGAGCAGAGAGCCAGGAGCACTTGTTTGTCCTCATTGTCATTCAAAGTGGGATTGTTTGATACAACCATGGTGCCCATGGTTTTGGTCTTAGAAGGCTCAACTCTTGTGTGTGCCCTACAGCCCCTGTTACACGTGTGACTTCCACCTCTCAGCAGGGGCTGGGTGTGGGAAGGGACAGCCTTTTGTGCGCCATTTCTTGCCATCCTGGCCCTTCAGCACAAAGTCATGATGCCTGCAGTTGTTTCATTCCATCCTCTGGTGGGCTCTGATTTCCTCTTCTGAAAGAAGAGTACGTCCTGGAAAAAAAGAAGGATGGACACCTGCTTGATATCAGTGCTTGGCTGCGAGCGCCCCCCTGCACGCTGCCAGCACCACTCAGTGAGATTTGCCTCCCTGCAGCCAGCACCTCTGTGTATGCTGAGCCCTTAGCTCCAGTTGTCTTTAGTCTTCCCTATCCCCTGTGCTCTCTATGCTTTCAGCTGTCTTGTCTTTCTTTTTTCTTTCCCTGCCTCTCCCCACTTCTTTTTCCTTTGGGACTTCTCTTTGCCTCTCCCCTTCAGGCTTCCTGTCTCCCCTCCAAGCCGGCACTTCCGACAGCAGGAATTTCAAGATACGGCATGCTCATGCATTTTGTATTAGCTCGAGGGGCTCTTAAGCCTTCTGACATCACGGGGTTACACAAACTGGCAAGCATTGTAGTCCAGGAAAGCACCTGGAAGTAAGAGAAAAGGAGGGAGGGGAAATTAAATGCTTAGCAACAGAAATGCCACACTTTTGAAGTATTAACTAGCTGTTCATTCAGTCGCAAAGGGTTATTGCCCTAAGAACTCACATTAGAATTAAGCAGGAGAGAAAAAACACTTGCTGGCTAAAGGCTGAGGATAAACCCACCATTTCTTTATCACTGCCTAGGGTAAAGAAAAACCTTAATTACAATACTTGTCTTTGAATAATATTTCAGTCATAACAGCACATATCTCAGATTCTGCATGATAAGTGCATTAATATTTATTCATTTTCTATGACCTTTAGATAATTCCTAAGGGTCCTATTTTGCTAACATTGATGTTTGCTTATTTTTTTATGCTTCTTCTGTACAGTGGTCCAAAGCTTCATCACAATATATCATCATCTTTTATGTCTTTGGAAATGTATTCCAAACAGGGTGAAAAAAATGTGGTGCTGATTTTGTCCTCAAACCTCAAACTAATATTTAACAGTAGAGACCTTCTGCTATAGTAGACCCTGGTGGACCTCAGACTTAGTATAGAGACTTATAGAGTACAGAAATTTATTCCTGTAGAAACTGTTGGGACTGGAAAAGACTTGCAGTCACCCTTTTTTCACTAGTTTTCCTTTCAGTCTCAAATGCTTATTATATTCATTGGTGTGTAGGTCCCTTTGTCAACTTGAATACACATCCAGCTTGCCTTACATAGGAGGGCTGCTCTGGAGACTATGTCCCTTTAATTTCACTATTTAAAAACATGTACTTTGCACTTCTAACACGTTAGAAATGCTTTCTACACTCTAAAAACTTCTTAAAATACTTAGAATTTGCCTTATTCACCCACTGATATTCAAACTGAAGGGAGTTTGGTGAATTTTAATAAAATATGGCCAGGTGAAAATCCTTTTTCAGTGCTCAGGCCACCCTCTTTTCAAAACATTTGCCTTCTACGAAAAAGTTAGCCTTTCAAATTACATAAAATCCTGTTGATTTCCAGTTATAAAAATAGGGTAGAGAAGACACAATATTCACACACTGGCACCTGGTCAGTGGATTTTACTGAACTCCTTTACATGTTGCATTTTGAGCAAAAATACTCTTGCATTAAAAAGTATGAGCTAGATATTATCACCATCTTCTGAACAGTTTACAGGCAAAGAAAAATCTGTAGTTCTTCACCTAAAGTCTGAGGGCATATTTACAAAAAAAAGAGCACTCTAAATTTCTAGAAGCAAGTGCATTTGAATGAGACTATGGCTCTCCTTTTTGGTATGCCAAATACTGAACTCCTAATCATACTGTTCAGTCTTTGGGGATAAAAATGCAATTCTGAGAAGAGTGTAAATGCCTTTTATGCAAAGAAAAGTCTCTTATCTGCAGTAATTTGGTGAATAGGCTCTGTGATGATATCTGAAGTGCCAGTGCTTCACCCACAGAAACTCTGCCTTCCATCTTTAGTTTTTTGGATCAGTAATTTCTAGAATCGGAGAGATAGCTAGGCAGAGAAATGCCAGGGTGGGACATTTACTTGTATATCAGTGGATCACTGATATACAAGTCTCTTCTTCAACTAAGCAATTTAGAAAAACAAAAGACACTATCTTTCTGGATGGTTGTATTTCTTTCATAAGCAATGTCAGTAGATAAGGGTGTATTTCTGTTCTCAGCTAAGGAGCACTTTATCATGCAAAGGCATCAAAATACTCTCTAGTCATGCACTTGTCCCAGTGGAAAAAAAGATTTTCAGAAGCTGAAAGAGAAAAATGCAACAGCCTTAGTATTTAAAAATCTTCTATTGACAATACAGGACAATAATGACATGTTAAAAATCTGGCTTTGAGTCTTTTGTAGGTACAAAAGATGCAAATCTTAGAATCCAAATTAATTTCATCTACATTTACAAATCAAGAAGCCATACTAGTTGTGAAGATTTCAATGATGAGTGTTCAAAGAAGCAAGAAGAAATGTGTTTTGCTTAAAGCAGGCAGTAGTGTAAAGCCTAATTTGTACTTTGTACATGTGCTTGGATTTATGATCTGATTTTCAGCTATTCTTAATATTCACAGGAGCTGTAGAATTTTCTTTAGAAACTGGAGCGGTCACTATTCTCACATCTTAGGCACTATATCGATCAAACCCATTTCCAAGACAGCAGTCCCAAATCCCTCCCAGAGCTTGGAGCCCAGATGCCTCAGTGCACTGAAATGATGGATCTCTTCCTGGGAACAGATTACTGGAGCATAAACATTGTGAACACCTCCCTAGCAGAGTACCAATCGCTGATGCTGTATCTGGAAATGGATTCAATCTATTTGGTTGTTTTAGAGCATCTTATTTCAAAGACAAACACAAGATTGCTCCCCCCAGTATGTCAGAAACAATATTCTGGCTGACACAGCTAAACATGTTACACCTATCATGGGTACAAATATCACAGTATTTGTCTCACTAGGAATAGTCATGCCCTGGATCCCAGGTAGGAGCACCCTGATGAGAACCTACCTCGGTGACCAGCCAAGTATGATACAGCATTTGGGACCGAGAGCAGACGTGCTTCACATGTAGTTCAGCATGCAGCACAGCCTTCCTTTTAATCATGCAAAAATCTAAATTCACAACCACTGTGAGCATTAAAGGGAGGTAAAAATCCATCATTAACCCATGCACTGGCTTTCTCCTGACTATACTGATGAAGGATAAACACAGCAACCTTGTCTAATATTTTATTTTAATTAGAGTAAAAATAAACTGCAATAAGCACACAACACAGGGAATTAACAGAAAATTAAACAAGTTCTATGTGTAAACCTGTAAAAACACTCTGAGGCAATTTGAATTTTTCATCAGGTTGGGGACTGTACACATATTTCCTTCTTAATTTATTTTATTGAGTGCTCATGTTTCATTCCTGAGCAGGCCTGCTTGTATTGATTCGATCTCATGTTCAGTGAAGTGTGTGTGTGCAAATGTCTAATGGGAGCAAAGACCTGAAAGATAAAATGGCCTTTTTTTGGCCAGACCACACACCCTTGGAGATTTGCCTGGCCCAAAGAGGATGTTATTGCACAAACGACACAACCTCTTTTTGAAGCCTAGAGGGGAACTCATGAAACAACATTTGTGCATTGCAGCTGAGAAAAGCTCTAATTTGTACTGCTTATCTCTGATCCATGCAGAACAGATCTGAGAGGAGGATTTTGCCCTTAATTTGTTCCCTGGTGTCTACACATTTTGAGTGTGTTAGATCAATGAACGATGTTACATTCCATATGTGCCACAACACGTAAACCAAGCTAGGTACACTGAAGATGAAGAGGCAGCATCAACTTTGAACCTCCTGTTTGTAAAACAACTTTAAACGTTAGGCAGATGAGTTTGCAAAAAGAATTAATTAGCAATAAAAACCAAAGGAACATTCTGTGTGAATAAACAACATAGATTTAGATCTTAGTTAAAACTTGGTGAATGTCAACTAATAAGGAGGTCTGTGGAGTCTGTCAGGCTTTGCAAATCCTGCTTTTCTGAAAGGAAAAGTATTACCGCTCACAGGAGAAAATGCCTGTATAAGGTTTGAGTCTGTGTGGTGGAGTGAGACCTGCAGCTCAAAGATTGTGTCTTTAGCTTTCTATGAGAAAGATCTTTTTATAGCTGTTTTTTATTTAGCTAGGGTTTTCTCCTGGGAGGGCAGGAGGGTGTTAGCTCAAGAATTCACTTGATAGATTTCAGATCAGCAGCTAATCTGTCACTTCAAGAGGTGACAATGACAGGAGGGAAAGACTTCCTAATTTATTCATAAAATACTTTATCTGTCGATTCCATTTATTTAGTTCATTCTTCATAGGTAAAAGTATTGAAAAAAGGAAATTAATCCTGACCTTGGAGGTGAGAAGCAGAATGCTGATAACTCCAGCTCTGGGGGCATGAGCAGGCCAGGACTTTTCTCACCCAAGAGTGTAAAAAACATGATAGACTGATATAATCTCATGCATTTTACCCCTTGAATTCTTATTGATACCACAATACCATAGAGGCTTTACTGACTTATTAACAACACTTACTGGAACCTCATATTCAGTATAGCAAGTCACAGCCTTGTTTGTTATTTTGGCGTAGCACAAAAATGCCTGTGGTACATTTTGTCTGCCATTGTGCACTTGCTGCCAATGAAAAGATTACATCATGTCAGAAATGCCAGAATTTTCTGAAGGAATTCTTAATAAAGTGTAAGAATTCATATATATATTTTTCAGTGAGCTGCAGCTTATTCTTAAGTTCATCACAGTCTGGAAAGAATTATTGTGTGATTTGCTAGGCAAAGAGTCTGAGCAGCAAGAATTCATTGGCCAAACCCCAATATAATTTTCTTCTTTGATAAGTGTTGGAAAAGCACTTAGAATTTAATTTCACTAGGACTCTCATGTCCTTAAATCTTAGATGATGCAGCACACTATTTATGGAGATCAGTATGATACTGTGCAATTACGTTTTGATTTCACAATGGTAATATGGTAGAGGGTTTTGTTGCTAAAAGTTAATTCTTCATAACAGAATAGAGTCTACTTATTTAGCCACTTTGAGTTACTATAACTTCTCTTTTCATTGAAGACTTTTTCATCACCAGCCTCAGATGCAATCCCTACTAGCCATTACAGGAACACTGAGTCTGTGCAAAATGAGGTATGAAGATTCAAGAACTGTCTTTCAGCTAATGGAGTGAGTTTGACCAGGAGCTGAACACCGTATTTACTGATCTAAACTCACCTTATTTACTGATCTAAACTATCTTCTGGGGTGGCATTTGGGCCATCCCTGGAAAAATTCAAAGTCAGGCTGGATGGGTCTCTGAGAAACCTAGCTGAAGATGTCCCCGCTTACTGCCGGAGGAAGTGGGGGAGATATTCTTTAAAAGTCCCTTCTGAATGAAACTGTGTAATGCTATGAGTCTGTGCTTCACTTAATATGGTCTTTAGAGACATTCTCACCCTTTATCTGCCAGATTTCAATCTTCAAAATTCAAATGGTTTGCAATGATGAAGCATATATAATTTGGATCATATGTAGGTTTTTTTTACAGCTACTCCAAAACTTATTAAAGAGGAAATCTTCAAAAATGATCTCTAAAGAGACTGTAAGGTATGCTTTTCAAAGGCATGTAATTTTTCCATGTTTGAGTTTGTTTTTCTGGGGCTTTTTAGGAGATCTGTAGAAAGTGCATCTTGACGTGACAGTGCTTTCTTGTCAGGGGTCACTTTACTTCAAAGCATGGATATGTAATATTTCTCAAAATATGGGAAAAAATACATAACAATATCCCTTTCCTTAATTTCACTTTTGGAATGGCAAATAGGTTTTTAACTACCATATATTAAAAAAAAAAAAAAAGACATCAGCTAGAGGCATGTATTTCTCATTAAAAACATGGGTTGTTTTTTTAAAAACAGCAAAAGACCATTACACCAGCAAACAGAGAGCTACTGTGAAAAGCAAAGCATGTCACCATGTCACCATGTGCATTTCAGACAAATTCTTCAACTGTTGAGATTTTTGTGTATAAAACATCTCTCTTGAGACATACAGGAATGGAAAGCGACAATATTTTATATAGCTGGTACTGCTCAGCAGCATTGGGGACCAAGAGTTTTCTGTGAAACCTTCACATTTTTGTTGTCTGACTTTCAGTTTTCTTCTTTCAGGAGAGCTGGACAGAGAGAGCAGTGCACAAGTTAGAGTCATCCCCCTACCCACATGGGATGCAGCTGAAGTGCAGAGCAGGACCTTTGAGCTGAGAGCTGATAATACACTTTTGACAGGAAAAGAAAGTCTTATGCATTTCCCTTCATAATTAGACTTCAGCCTCTCGTTACCTTTTTCTTGATCCACCATTGCTCAGATTGAGTTTTCCAACTGTTTCCTCAGTCTAATATTTTTCCCTAATTATTTGGTGCTAACCTGAAATATCTGAAATTGCTAGATGGTCTCCAGCTCAAATATTTGTCAGGCCCAGGACTCCATATTATATAAAACACATGGGAGCAAATGCACTCAATACTGCCAATATGACTTATGTTCAGCAAGTTCAGTACACACTGACAACCAAGATAATGCATGAAGATGATATTTATACCAAGGTTTTAAAAAAATCAGTTTTAAAGAGGATACAAAGAAAAGTGTATTTAAATGTAAGTCATGACTTAGTTATTGATTTCTCTACTGGGTTATGCATGAATATGTCATTAGGAGATGTCAGACCAGAACATCAGTGAAAGTTTCATTCTTTGAACTAAGCTAATGGTCACAGTTACTGTGAATATATAATGTGTGAGTTCATATACATATATATATAAATGCTGACATGCCCATGCATGAATGTATGATCAGAAATGTAAATATGCATGTAAACATGTTATCAGATGTAGGTACATGTGTACATGGAAAGGTAATGAAAGAGAAGCAAAGCAGCTGAAATTACTTCTACATTTCCCTTCACAGGTCTACATGTGTCAGAAGGGGCCACCAGCACTGGCCTCATTGCAAAAGCTACTTCACAATTGGCCAGATCTCCAAGCATCCTTGTGTCACTGGAAACCAGAATTTTGGAGCAACTTGCTGAGACATGTAGGAATCTAGTTTCCATTAATCTGTGAGACATTTGAGCAGGTAATGTCCATTACTGTTAATGCAAATTATGCATGTAAGGTCCTGTGAGACTCTGTGGGGAGCTGTACCATAAAGGCAATGTATTTGCAGGTGTAAGGATCACATCTTAATTTAATTAAGTAATTAGATTAATAAAATGGGGCATCATAACTCTTCTGCATGGGAAAATTAATAATATCATCCCAAAATTGGGGCAAAACTCAGCAAATGTCTGGAGACAGAAGAGAGAAATACTAGGGATAGAGAGTGGATTTTTGCAGTAGCAAAGTCACATTTGAGTTACTTTTTCAGTGATTTTGTCCACTGGCTTCTTCAAAACAAATGGTTGAGAGTTCCAGCTGTACCCCCTTTCTTCTACATCTCCTCTTTTCAAAGCATATTACAGTAGAGAGCTGCTCCATCTGAGCAATTTCCAGCTTCCCTTCCGTGTGGGACACCAGGCAGAGCTGAACAAGCAGTTATGATTTATCTATTTTAAAGCAGCACCACTGCCGCTTTTACTCTTTTACTTTTTTATATTCCTACCCACCACTTTGCATTGTATCTGGCTGAGATGGAGTTCATTTCCCCCCAGCAGCCCTCACAGTGCTGTTCTTTGCATTGGTAGCTGGAAAGGTGCTGATAACACATCAGTATTTTGGCTACTGCTGAGCAGCTGGCACAGCCTCAGCGCTGTTTGCTCAACCTTCCACACCCCACCAGCAGCCTGGGGTTGGACAAGATCCTGGGTGGGGACACAACTAGGCCAGCTGACCCAAATTAACCAAAGGGATAGACCATGCTATATGACATCAACTCAAACATAACAGCTAAAGGGAAAGGAGGAGAAAGGGAGGCATTTGTTGTTTACACTGTTTGCCTTCTGGAGGAACTGCCAGGAGTGTTGAAGCCCTGCCTCAGGAAGTGCTCAGGCATCACTTGCTAATGGGAAGTAGAGAATAAAATTATTAGTTTTTCTCTTTACTTGTGTGTGTGTGTAAACTTTGGCTTTTGCTGTAGTAAACTGCCCTATCTCAAAAATTTTTCATCTTATTTTCTCTCTGCTGTTCAGCTGGGAAGGGTGAGAGATAGAGTGGCTTGGTGGATACCTGTTGTCTAGCCGTGATCAGCCCACCAAGCATAAATAGCACAAAGACCTAGTCACAGATCTCTCTAGACTGCTGCCAGAGTTTGCCAGAGTGAAGGAAAAAATTGTTGCTTGTGCTTTCTCAGGATTTTTTCCTTAACATTCCTGCTCCTCTTGGGTGACTGGAGCTCTGTGATGGCCTGAGAAAAGAGGAGCACAGCTCAGAAAATAAAAGCAAGGGATAATGAGTATAATTTGTAATTTCAGATTTACCAAAAGATGTAAGAAAAAAGAAGTGTCAGTTATCCGCTTTGTCCCCACCTACAGGTCTTTGGCCCTAAGGCAATTCAGGGAAGAAAGTTTCTGGTAGTGGAGAGAACACTCAGGTTACGTGCGGAAAATGAATGAGCCTCAGAATGTAGCATGGATCCAAAATCAGGGTGATTTCTAGTTACTGAGGAGCTACATTAGATGTCCCACTTTGCTTTCTAAAATTCTTTGTTCTTGCTTGCAAACAGAAACTTAATTTATAAAAGGACAGGTTAACCCAAGTCACAGTTTGAGTCATAGAATAATCTTACTTTTTTTTTTCTGTGCCATCTTAAGAGTTGATTGCTTTATGCTGCCTGAAGAGTGTTGCTCTTGGACCATTTTAGCAATACACTACTAACTGTACCTTGCTGAAAAATGGAAAACACTTGCTGTAATATGGAAGTGGGCCTAAGAAACTGAATGATAAATTCTATAATGAGATATACAAGTGAGCCAGGTGATTTGGTTAAGCACAGAAACAATGCATCATGCTGGATCTTCGTTTTCCTTGTTTGGGAACTGCATGATTGTGCCAAAAATTTTTTTTATTTTTAAATTAGATAAAGAAAATCCCATTCAATTCTGCTTTCAAAATAAGAGTGTTTTACCAGTTGTATTTATATTCATTGAATTCCAGGGTTACATTTCAGAAACAGTAGGGTACTCGCTTTGATGCTGAGATTAGAAAAATGTCCACTCTTATTTTTTCCAGCACTGAACTGAACATAAAATGCTTTCTGAAGATTCATTTGGGCTTTTTCAGCCAAATTTACTTAAGCATGCCTGTTCATTGTGGAGCTGAGGAAATGAGGAGAGGATGAAGAGTGCTGAGGATTGTTTTCTTCTATGTCTGCAAAGCATTTTTTATCATTTTTCTTTGAAGTCCCTGAAAGTTATCTGGTGTTTGTATTAACTTTTTATATGAAAAGAGAAACTGATTTGTCTTTCTAGGGACCATTTTAAACATCAGAGAATGTGAAGAGCAGGAATGAAATCCACCTGACTAAACAAAGCCCAGCAAAATAAATGCAGACATTGGAAGCGTTTGTTTTAAATTCTGACTTCACTCTTGCAATAGTGCTATCTAAATTTACCTCCTAAATAAATGAACACTGCAGCTCCCACTCCAATGAGAGAAATTTCTCTATGCATGCCCCAAGGTTCCTTCTGACTTATAACAACTAGATTTCAGAGCAGCACCCATGGGGTAAAATAACAAAAAAAAAAAAGCAGAAAATACAGGTATAGCATCTTTCATGATGACTAGTTAGGAACAGAAGGAATTTCACTACCTGTTAATGGGTTTTAAGAAACTGCAGCAAGTTCTGCATCTGTTTCTCTGATTGATCCTGTAAGGGAACACAATGCTCAAGTTAGTTTTGCTTTCAGTGAAAGTTAATCCCTCTCTTATTTCAGCCTTAACACAGGGCACCCCAACAAGTTTATTTTAGAACCTCTTAGATTTGCTTGGCCCTAAAAAACAGGAGAAAGATAATTGAGTGTATGGGATTTAGTCTTTGTAACTCAAATGTCACAGAACGTCATAAAAGTCACGACCTTCTGTGCTTGATTTCCTGATGATATATGACACATATGTCTGCCTAATTTAGTGCTTATTAAATGAATAATGTTAATGGTTAAGGAGTATGAAGCCTTAATTAGATTTTGCAAGCAGCTTACTACTGTAGCAAAAAGAGCTCTTTATTCGCTATTTACTGCAAACATACCAGAATGTCACCAATATAATCTGAGAAGACTAAAGCCAGTAGAGAAGCTGCAACCTTTGTTAAAAACTAATGGGTTGTGTGTCATCTTTAAAAATTGATTTTGATGTTATTCACAGGTGGAATTTTATTTTTTATTGAGTCTTGAAAACAAATAATTATGGGAGACTTTAGATGTAAAAGAACAAACTAAGAAGGATGCTTAGCAGTTTATTTAGAAACACTTCCAATTTGAGCTTCTCTAGATCTTTTAAAGAGGTTGCATTAGTTTATGTATCTACTTCAGAGTTAGAGCTGTTAGAATGATGCAAGAAATACACTTGCAATTCAGTCACAAATGACTGACCATAGATTTGCTGCTACTCTTACCCCCATAACAGAAGCATAACAGAATAGTTCCAAATATTTGTTGCCCAATATTCACAGTATTCAAATCACAGTCTTTGATTCCGTAATATTGTCCAAATTTGTACCTGGAATGCATTGTTCATTACTCATAGTTCATTTGTTAGTCATAACTCATTATCTTTTGTTAAAGTTTCAGTCAGCTAATCAAGAACAAGAAAATATACTGTATGACCAACATCATCGCACAAATAATGATTAATCAAAATGAGCAGTTCCTGAAGAGCAGAGTGACTAAAAATCATTCAGCTAAACCAGTTATCAAAGACATAAAATACTCATGTATTGACACCAATCAAGAGGGGTTTATGAATGAGTCATGAACCAACAGTCAATTTAATCTGGGTTTCCTAATAGCAGTAGTACATAAGTGTTTTGACATAAAATACTAAATTTAAGTGTCATAATTCCCTTTCTTTAAATACTACTTCTGCATGCCTTATCAGAATGAACTGGGCAATCTACAGTTAGCTGTGGAATTGCCAATGTCTTTTGTAGGATAAGGATTAGCACCCCTATGTGTTTTATTAAAACCACATGCTAGTTAATGCTTCCTTGGCTTGTTTTCTCTGTAAAAAACTGTATCTTCTTCTTGCCATAGTCTCATCTTGGGTCTCACTCACCATTTGGCATTTTCTTATACTATTTTAGCAGAAACTCCATTTTGTTGATTGAATGATGACATTTCAGGGCTGAGAACGTGACCCCATATCATTGTTCTAGTTGCACATTTAAATTGACCATTTTTGTCTGAATTCACACTAAAGAATATTTTTCCATCCTTTAACTATATTTCAGCACTCTATACATCATCATTTTGAAAGACCAGAATTCCCTGCAGTAAAGTAGTTCAATTATACAATGCATTAATATGTTGAATGGTTTATCTACTCCAAATCAGGCTCCAGTAAGTCATGGCCAAATTATATGCTGCATCTGAAAAGAAAGTGGTTAAATTTAAAGATGTTCTGAAAAGACTGAGCAAAATATAAAGATACAGGATTTACCTTAGAGCTCTCCAACACCTTACCATCATCTCTGAATTATGTGATTTTTGGAGACCCAATTTGAATTAGATGCAATTCCATTAAATAAAAGTGACAGTGGAAGATATGTTTTCAACCAGTAATATTTAATTATTTTCATGAGAAAGCTGATAATGATGCATTGTGCAGTTCCTTTTCTAGAACAGGTACATTGAGATGTTCTGAGATTCCTCTTCCAACTGATAAATCCAGACATGACATTTTGCGAATAAGAAAACCCAAGGGCTTTTAGGATTGCCTAAACAGATATTGCCATTATTTACTGAGAAGGAGAATTCTTATTTTTTGGTCACATCTGGAGATTTGTAGGCATGAGAGGCCACAAACATAATCAAATCTAGGGCCAGAGGAGGACAACACCTGCTGTTATTATTGCATGATGTCTACTAATATCCTGGTAAAAAGACTTTTGCTTTATATGTGAATATACAGTGTCAGAATCTGTGATATTTAGATGATTCCGAGGTTAAGAGAGTCTCTGTCTTTCAGCCCCGTGCCAAAGAAGAAGTCATAATTCATTCATGCTGGNGCATTATTGTCATACATTATGTGAACACTCAATAATTTATTAAATATATTTTTCAGAACAATACTGATATTTTAAGTAGTTTTTTGAACATCAAAGAACAAAGAGCAGAATTTTTTTTCAGCTATAAACCACATATACTGCTTGCTATATTGCATTTACAATGTAGTAAGTGTTTTTAAAGAAAAAACAAGGAGAGTAATACTAAGTGAAGGCTTGCAAATGATTAACAATTCACCTGCTACCTAAATCTGAAGGAAAAAAAATCCTTAGCATGGATATACACTTGTCAGACCCAGTGAGAATAATTGGTCTAATGAACAACTCTTTTTCATAGGGCTGGAAAAGATGTTGGTTCTGCAGTGTAATTCTCCTCAATTTCCCCCCTCTCTGAGCTCTACTGCCATCATACAGAGCTATTTGTTGGAGAAATTGCCAATTTTTCCCATTAAAGGAAACTGCTTATCGTTCTAGCTTTCCTAATTTCATGTAGCAGATGATACCATGCATTTAAGAGAGCTCAGAGTGACCTTTCATGCATGATTTTGATGCTTTTTATTGAGAAATGTTTCATACACATACCTCCTTTAAAGCAGAACAAATGTTCATATATATACAAGAAAAAAACTCTTAGAAGCTACAACGTGTTGATGGTTTTCATTCTTTAATTCATATGGCAATAGGTTTTGAAGATTATCTACAAATGTCCTACTTCTGATATTTTGCATGTCTTTTGTTTTGCTAAGTATTTTCATCCATGTTTTCACATGAAAATAGTGTAACAAGACTGGAAAAAAACCGTGAAATAGGATGAATTTTTTAACATAATATTAACAGTTTCTACTACTTAATTGTTTAACAGTGGAGAGGTGAATACAAAGAACAAGAGAGGAAATGAAAGTACACATTTTATGATGAGAAAATACATGACCATTGGCTTGCAGAGGAAATAAGTACCTAATCATCATACATGGGAACACTTGCTCATTATATGCTAAAACATAAATTGTAAGGATGTATAAAAACTCTCTTTCAATTGTCTAGCCTCATATTTATGCTCCAAGCAAAATTTGAAATGCTATGACTACATATGGCCTAACTATGCCTGAAGGGATAAACTCAGATGTTTAGAAAAAGAATTTTCCCAATAAATAGTGGTACAATCTGGTGATTTCAGAGCTTTTACTGGCTAACTCCAGATAAAAGAGGAAGTCATTTTAATCCAATGAAATTATATCATTTATACACCATGTCACTGCAATCAGGCCACAGAAGTCTACAAAGTCCTATTAAATATAAATAGGTCTATCTTGTCCTTAGTGCCATTCTTACCATATTTATTTCCCTGTGCTTTCTACTCACAAGTGAAGAGATCTCAGCTACTGAAGAGATTCTTGTTGCTGTTGCAATGGGTTTGTTCTTCCTCTGTTTTATCTTGTATGTTAGTGGCAATACTGGAGTTTACTGAAGCATGGGTAACTATACACCCAGAACAGCAAAAGGACACCATAGATGATTGTCTTTGCTGCATAAACTGTAAATATTTGTTTATGCCAGCTATGCCACATAGTGTAAGCCAGTGCCTTCAGTAGCTGGGTATGTTCCAAAAGGCCAAGGAAGTCTCCTGCTTGACCTGTTTTGCATTTTTCCATGTTTCCCTAAAATGAAAAGGAAGAAAATCACTCTGCTTGCATCTGAGTTTTAAGGGTCTTAGCAAGAGAACATATGCAAACGAACTGCAAAAGCATGCCTGGTGTATGACAGTCTTTTCTCCACAGAAAACATGAACAGCTTCCATTCACAAGAGAAGGAATCCCCTGTTATTGCAGTAAAGGAAGACTGGCTTGAGGTCTGCTGTCAGTTCTAAAGCATACATTAAAGTTTTGTCACTGTGGGATCTATCTGTGATCTCTGTAGAGATTTGCAGAAACTTGCATTGGTGTGACTGTGCAGAAGCTCCTGTGAATCTGTAGTGTTAATAAAACAGAATGTAGCAAGAAGTATGTTTTGGCATTAAGATTTCCAAACATTGGTAATAAGCAATAAACCATCATTTATGGCTCAGAATTGAAGGCAGAATCTTTTCTATTTGAAGGTGACTTGTGTCTTTATCCATTTGGAAATGAGTTCCCTGCCAATATATACACTCATCTATAAAAAGACTTTCAAAGATATTGCCCCAGTGCAAGCTTTGCATCTAGGATAGAATTGAGTTCACAAAAATGTTTCTGGAAGCATATATACCTATAACTCATATGGATATTGACAGTAGCAGCAAAATTGTGTTTTCTCAGTTTAGAAATTAGGACCAATACATAGAATTTTGCAATTATATTATAAAATATTGTTAATGCTATTAAAGAACAAAATAACATGAGGACTGTAGCTATGCTGGTAGTGTTACACATTTACTCACTAGCTGGATTAATTAATTTATTTGAAAAAAAAATTCATGGTTTTTAGCACTGATCAGAATTTTTTAATTTTCTAGGAAAGCACATTGATATTGAGCATGCTATGCAGACAGTTTGATTTTTCAGAACAACCAATGAGAGACCATTTCAAACTCTTGGATAATATGAGCAATTTGAATATCAGTGGGAACTGATTGCAGGGAATTCTGGCATCACTGTATAAGAGTCATCTGAGAATTTACTGTATTATACAGGACAGCTTGAAACAGCAGTATATATAATTTCTGTTGTACATTGAGCTCACAGGATAGTTGCAGCTAAATGCAGGTAGACAAAGTTTATCTATTTCTGCTTTAGATCATTTGGAGTTCACTTATCAATCACTATTAGGCCTGTGAAACTAAACCTGTGGATTTATCCACTTATGTGCCATGCAAGTGAATTTCCCCGGTATAATGATGTTAAGGACTGTGGCTTTCACAATATGTGACATTTGCACATCTAACATGCTAGGTGGTATGTGGATCATTAAAAGTTAAGGTCAAAAATGGAGTGTCTAAAACAGAATAAAACAAAGCAAGGTATCTGTATCCACTCTCATTAATTGGGCATCGATATTTATTTTTCCTGGTCCTTCATATAATGAAACAGTTCATATATAGAGATGTTTATTTATAGTAACATAATCCCAAATCATTGCTCTAATGAAAATCTCAGGAGGTATTTTACCCTTCTATTGACACTTTGGAAGTAAAATATGGATTTTTTAACCATATACAGGACTTTCTGGCATGGTTGTCAATGATAGAACTGGACCTCTTAATATACAGAGGTTTCAGAATGTAATTTAAATATATTTTCCATTTTGAAGTTGTGATGGCTAAGTACACCTGCTTACTTAGAAATTATCTGCTAGTTTGTAGTTTTCAATAGCTTAATCATCATTTTATTTTCTCAGTTTGTATTGCAGGCAGTTCGCCCGCTCTTCGTCTAAACTTGAATGTCTCCTGTTTACACATCAGAAAATATAGAAAGATGATAATATTTAGAAAACAAAGAAAAAATGAAAGCTGTGTTCAAACACATTATTTATATAATTATCCTATAATTAAAGTAATTACAGTTTGTGATGAGAAATAGTCTTTATTTTTTTGAAACATTTTCAGGTTTCTTGAAAGGTGTTTACTGATCATCACAGAAAAGTGACACGAAAAATACTTGGAGCTGTTCTCATTTCTGCAAAACATTTAAGCTGCATAAGACATGTTCCCATGAAACAACTATGTGGCTTTACAGTCCATTAATTGACAGGCCTGTATGAAAGGGAGTTAGACTGATATTCAAATAAATTTATGAGCTTTTATAATCTTGACTACAGCCACAGCTACTCTGCATATGAATTTTCTGAATAAGAGTGGATTTCTAACAAATAACATTGCAAGCAGTAAAAAATGGTGTAAATGAAGGATTTCTTGCCTTATGGTATTTTTGAACTTCTGGATTCAATTTGCTTTTCTTTATAGCACCTGGAAAGCTGGAAGCTTACAAAGTGAAAGCTCTGTGTCTACCTGAAGCTAGGATCAGCAGTTTTGAAAAAGGGCCACTGACCATTCAAAAATGCTGATCTGAGACTCAGAACATGAGGCTGTTACTTAGGAAGCCAACCCAAACAGTATTTCTACCTTTCATTGGTAGAAGTGTACCACAGGCATTGGAATGAGGGAAAACAGGGCCAGGAACCATCTCAGGGCACTTCCACCACTGAGGTGTGCCTGCTCTGCAGCAGTGGTACTCAGTTGGCAGCACATAGCCCCTTCCTCACAAAGCAAGCCCTACACAGACATTTTGGGGGGTGACTGGGGGTCCTACTGCTGTATGGATGAGGATGAGGTTTTCCTGTGGAGCTGTCCTGGATTTTTAATCCTGGATTCATTTTTTTCACCTCATAAGCCATGTTTCACACTTCACAGAACCACACAACAAAAATCGTTATGGTCAGATTAATCATAGAAGCAATTCACATGCTTCAAATAACATATACATGGGACATATTCAGTAAGAAATACTAGTCAGCTACTACATTTGCTTGATTACATTCATGTAAATATCGATATGTGCACAATCAATATCTGCCAGGACTGTGGAAAATTAGGAAAACTATAACTCTCATAGCATGACATTTTTTTCTTTATTGTACAACCAAAGGAAAGTGTATATTGACTAGATCTCCAGAGAAAAGCATCTATTTATTATTTGAAATGAGCCATATCAAAGACAGAATGGATTTTTCTACAATTATAATAGACAAAGTAGAACTTGTTTGAGAATTTTTTTTCTTTCTTTAAATACGATCTTCAGCAAAATGCAATCTTTTTTAATTTCCTTTCCAGCCTCATAAGCAGGGGCTAAACACTGTGAGCACATACGGGTGTTAAAATAAAGCTTTTAAAAGTCTTCATCCATCCAACAACCTACTCTCATTTTGAGGGTATAATGTGCTTTCACAAGTTCCTTCCTGCTATCATCACAATCATCATACATGAGCACGTTCCCTGCAGGATGGAGAATCTCAGCTAAGCAGATTTTAAGTTGCACAAGAAAATATCTGTTTTTCAGAGGGACGCCTTGAAGCTCTCAAAAAAAAGAAAAAAACAAGTGAGTCTTACCATCTGTCTAAACTGTTCAACATTTACCTGAGTAAATTTTTTCTTTGGAGATCTATGAGTTCTAGACCTTGTTTTGGCCTTTTGGTCATGGCCCACAAGCAACTCCTGCTGTATCTCCCAGTTTGCAAAAAGAGACCACTATCTGTAAGCAGCCAGTGGCTCCCTACCCATCAGTCTGTAAGGCACAGATAAACTGTTTTTAAGTTATGATCCCAGTCTTGTTAGATTTAATACCCCAGGACAAATTACTTGACAGTTCATGTTTGCACAGGTAACCAGCTCCACGTTAATTGAGTGTAGTTGTCTTTAGGCAAAATATCAGGTATCAAGATCTCTGCAATTTTTGGAGCAGCTTTCTGAGACTACCATCTTAGGAATAAATTAAATAAAATAAGAGGTCTGGCTCAGCTGCTTTTCTCAAAAAGTATTGAGAGAAGTTAAGAGACTTGGACATACATAGTGCTGAAAAGATCTTGGAGCTTAGATAGGGCTGAGCTCTTGAAAGTCTCAGTGTACCTGCCCTACTAGTCAACTGCTCATAACACTTAGAAAAAAAAATCCATTACCAAATAATCTTCAACTATTTCTCAATAGTTTAAATAATATAGCAATAACTGGAGAAATTCATAGCAAGAAAGATTTCAGGGATTTTTGTATTCAATACTTCTACATATGAGAAGACTAAATTTGCTAAGCCTGTCTCTTCCTAAAAGTGCAGCCACCTTGAGCAGTCAGTTCAATTTATAACTAACCCTGCTCTTAAAATATTTCCCTAGAATTTAAAATATATCTTCCGGTCAAGATGAGCTTAACAAAAAAAAATCCATAAAATAAGTCAAAAGGTATTCTTCCAGCATTTCACAAGTGCATTTTTACCACCTTATTGGCACTTAATAACACTTAAAAAAAATATTTCTTATATTCTTAAGGGTCACAGATTATTTTTGGGGCAGAATATACATATAAAAATATAAATACATATATATATATATATATATAGTCCATCTTTCTTATTCCTTTGAAGAGTTATTTTTATGATTAAAATAATTGTTAACCAGAGGATCTGAGACTGGCAGTTGTGTCAGACTAGCAATTTACACCTTCAGCAGAAGATTTGGGAAAACTACACTGTTTTGACATGTTTCTTGCACTTTGCCTTTTTTTATATGACTTTATGGATGCTCTCCTTTGTTTTGATGCTCTGGAAGAGGTTTAAGATGCCCTTTCTTAAAATACTGATTTTGTTATTGTCACTAGATAATGCCAGAAAACACAGAAAATCTGGTTACAGTAAGGATCACTCTTGCACTTTTCCTGAGTTCACCACATAGCTGGGATCTGATACCTGTGTGCCCTTCAGAGAGGACCTGCCTCTGGAGCACAACTGTAAGTCAACAATTTATAAGTCAGAGCCCTTTGAAAAATTGCTTTCTGTAGACATGACATAACAGGTCTGCTGTCATAACAGGTACCAATACACAAAGAAGCCCTCCCATTTGTTTTGCTCTAATTATCACTCAAATGGTAAAATATTTTTAATTTTAACTCCTTCTTAAACTAATCATACAGCACATTAATGTCTTAAGTGCATTTAGAATATGGTTAAAGAGAGAAATGCTCTGAGAGACATTAAAACCTAGCATTGAAACCTCTAGAGAGGCTAAGCCCTTTGGACAGGCACAAAGAATTTTCAGACTAAAGAAGATGTAGGAAGCAGTTACAGCCAGAGTATCTGCTGGTTTGGGTCTTGTCCTGGTTAATAAAGTGGCAGTCACTTTCCGTTATGCAGTTCCTTATTAAGCTAATCTGCCATCTGCATAATAAAATCATCTGTCAACAATAATTGAGTCTGCTTTTTATTCAGCTTGCAGTGGTGTCTCCATGTTCCACCATGCTCCCAAACTTCCCAACTCACATTGCTGTGGTGTGTCCTGAATCACATCAGGCACTGCACAGCTCCAGAAAGCAGCGCTTGCCCGGGTCGTTGTAGAACAGCAGACGTGTCCAGTGAATGAGAATTATTCTGTCATATCAGCGAAAATCTTCTCAATTATTTATTATTACACACTGAAAACCAGAATATTATAATCTAAGTTTAGAGAAGTAATTTTTTGGTCCCTCCAAAGTCTTTTGAATGGTACATGAAAAAACCCACACTTTAAAAAGTGGTTCAAATTATATCTCCTCTGGTATTATGCTGTGGAATTTGGGTGGATGATTCATTTCTACTTTTTGCAGTCTAATAATTATTCAAAGACCTTGGTTCTTCTTCAGAAAAAACACTCTTTTTAAACCATTATAGTCCTTTAACTGAAGTTCAGAGGCGTTACTTGTGATCACCATAAATTTGTGCCCAAAGAGGCAGAGTTCAGCCTGAAACTTTGAGGTACTGATATCAAGGGGAGCTCTGACAAGGTATACAGTAATTGTAGGATGTATAACCATGAAACAGCCTCTGGTTATTTGGCTGAGACCTCAGAACCGAACAGGACTGATCAGAAACCTTCTATAGTGTTTGAACCCATTTTCCCCAATTATTTTTCTTTTCTTCAGCTCAGCCTTTGTAAGAGTTTAAATAAACTTATTTTTAAGTTGAGATTCATAAGAAAATATCTAATAATTTTTAACTTCCCCAAAATCTCTGCTTTTTTTTTTTTTTTTCCTCCTTTTAGGTAATCATCAGCAACATCTGCAATCATGTGTAATTCCAGACCACCTAGTCGCCAGACAAATGTCTCAAAATTATTGAATATTTTCATTTTTCATTGTAATTAGAAGCATAAGTTCAATGAGTTACTCTAAGCTGCTTGCATCCTGCTTCCTTTTTTCTCATGTTTTCACCACCACGTCAAACTTTGGACAAAACAAAAGTCACAAGAAGTTAAGCTACCAGCAAATATCCTTAAAGAATTGAGTGAAAATATGGAGAAAATTTTCACAGCAATCATCTTACTTCATTACTTTCCTACGAAGATACTCAGGAAGAATACAACAACTTATTTTCCTTTAATTTTTTTTTTTTTTACTTAAGGAAGTTTTGTCTAGTCAGGATGAGCTAATGGTTTGAGGATCAGCAGACCTCAAGTGGTATTGACACTGATTTGCTGAATAACTTTGGGAATACTTTCTATGAGTCAGCACAATCATTTTGCTGATGGAAAGAGTGACCTAATGTTTACCAACTTGAAAAATGGGGGGTTGTGACAACCACAGTGATTTAACCAGAAGAAACATTTTGCTGCCCGAAGCACTATAGTTTCAAGTTTTATCATGATATTATCATTACACTTTCTTCTTATTGTTAAGGAATAGGTTTTACTTCACAGTTTCTAGTAAAAGTATTTTCTAAAGCATGAGCAAAACAGTTCTTACAAGAGTTATCTTTACAGTAAGTGTACATGGTGCACACAATTCTTTTTTCAAATATCTAATCTGAAAAAAATTCCCTATTCTATTAAAACCAAATTAAATTAGAACAAACAAATTGCTTTTTCCTCAAAAGAAGTAATTATGAATATGCATAAATATGCAAATACTTTAAAGAAAGATGCTTTGCTCTGCAAAAAAATAGTAAGAATTTTTTGAATGTGTAAACTAAACTGATTTCAACTTTAAAAGCTGGAACCTTGGTCAGGTTCAGGGAATTTTTTTTTGTCTCTCTTGAAAATTGAAGTCCTTCATTGGGAGTTGTGAAGGAAGCCTGCCTACATATATTTCAAGGTATAACTGTCACTCATTGATTTTATTGTACGTTCCCAATATGTCTTTGCTATACATCATTTTAAAACAAATACTCTGGATTTTTTTCTCTAAAATATGAATTATCCAATGGCAACTATTTCATAGAATCAGTAGAAGGGTCTGGGTTGGGAGAGACCTTAAAGATCATCTAGTTTCAACCCCCTTGCCTTAGGCAGAGAGACCTTCCACTAGACCAGCTTGCTCAGAGCCCCATCCAGACTGGCCTTGTACACCCCCAGGGATGGGACATCCACAACTTCTCTGTACAACCTGTTCCACTGCCTCACCACCCTCAAAGTAAAAAATTTCTTTCTGATATCTGATCTAAACTTACTATCTTTGAGTTTAAAATCATTCCTCCTTGTCCTGTCACTAAATGCTTCTGCAAAATCTCTCTTCATTTTTATTGTAAACTCCCTTCAGGTACTGGAAGGCCTCAGTTAGGTCACCCTGAACAGTCCCAATGCTTTCAACCTGTCTTCATAGGAGGGGTACTTCATCCCTCTAATCACCTTTGTGGCCTCCCCTGGTCTCATTCCAACAGGTCAATGTCCTTCCTGTGCTGGAAACTCAGTGTTTGGCTTCACCAAGGTCTTATTGTGACGTGGTGTTTTTTCAAGAAATAAAGAGATTCAACATTCCTGTGGCAAGGGGAATATCAAGAATTAGAAGAACAAGAAACAGAAAATGTTTAAGAATGACACTGAAGACACAGATGCTAATAGTTAATTGCCTCAGCCAATTTTCTGTAGCATCTGCAGGAGTCACATAGACAGAATTTAATACAGGATGAAAATACCTATGGTGAGCAACCAGATTAGTGAAGTCCATCAGGTCTATCATGACAGGAAACATTTTAAGGGTTTGAAATGTTATCTGTTCCTTTCTACTACACATTTAGTCATGCTCCCCTATCCCACCTAGTTGAATAGGACTACTATTCTTGGAGGGAAGCATGCATGTAAGCATATCCTGAGTTTCTTTTCCCAGGGAAATTCTAAACTACTCAAGTTGATATGTCAGTGTCCCACTTTCTTTGAAGATGTTCATGGTGATGCGTGGAGGTGTCTTGTTTTCTTAGGGGAGAGGAATAAGAGTAGAAAACAGGAAAGGATTAGGAAACAGCACTAGATATCTGAAAAATCAATTCAGTAATTATGGGTTCAACCCATCAACACAGGTCATTTGGCCAAATTAGAAGGGTACAAGGCGTCATCTCTGGACAAATACAGATCCTGAAAATCTCATGGCTGGGTCTCTCAGTGTGGCAAACAGGAGGTGCAGAAAAATCCCATTAGCTACTAACTGGATTTGTACCCTTGTATCTCATGCATCACTTTGAAAATTCACTCTCAGTCATCAGGAAGTAAGGTAATATTCCAGCATTCCAAATTGCATCCTTTGGATACAGGCAAGAAGCCTAATTGGCTATCATGTACAAAAAATCAGAAGCATGAAGAATTGCTTATGGTTACATATTTTATTTAAAGCCTGGTTTTTTCCACTGGACCTGTCTACATATGAGTCTTAAAAAAACAAACAAACAAACAAACAAACAAAAAAAACATTACTAGATCTTTAGTTATTTATAACTCAGCTTTACAGTTAGATGAAAATTGTTTCCAGTCTTAAAAACACAAAGACATCTAAAGATAAAATAATTCAAAAAAAATTTTGCTCATAAAATGGGAACAGTTCAGTTACATAAAAAACCCTAAACCAAACAAAATACATATATGCTGTGCAAACTGTTCATTTACCCATCATGTTCCAAGAGTATGTTATGTTCTTGACAGTCCAGATAGAAATCCATATTTTGTATCTGTAGCATTAAATTCACATAATCAGATTTTTATTGTGGTGGAAATTCTGTGGCTTTCTCTTAGAGGATTTTGGAATAGTTCTTATTTTCTATCTCACATCAAGAAATGAAACTGGAACACACCAAGCAGATACAGAGGGGTGTGACAGGTGGAGACCATCATACCACACTCCGCCCATGAATTCATACCAATGATTCACTCAAGTCAAAATAATTCACGACAGATCTTCTACTAGCATAACCTTCTACCTCAAAGTTTTTTAGTCAAGAAAAATGTAAGTGGACACCCAGGAGTACTAGCTTAATTCTTCATTAACTGTATGAAATGTGCTTGACTAAGAATCTTGACTAAGAAACTTTAAAAGAAAATGATGTCCAGAAGATTCCTTAGAGCACTCTCTGTTTCCAGCAGCAAGCTCTTTTCCCCAGTCATAAAAAAAATGTCACATAGTTGGTAAGTACTCAATAGAGAAGTAGATTCTAATCATGAAAAGATGTGTTTTAATTTCTAATCATAATCCTTCATATGATTGAATGTGAAGAGTTCGTCGACATATTTTAGTGAGATGAAATAATGTTTTATCGTAAATGTTATCATTTCAAATAAGATCACTACATGCATGAAGAAGGGATGAGTAATACCTGAGGAAACCAAACCATATTTAAATGCAAGAAAGAATGCTTTTATGTCAGGATGTTTTGCAAGGCTGTTCCGGGAGTCATTGCATGTTCTGCCAAAATCTCGTTCATCATACTGGAAGTCCTTCCGAAAGCTTTGCACTGCCTTTCCTCCAAAACAGCACCTGAAGCTGTGCTTAGCCTTTGAAAACTAGGCTGAAGCCAATGTAAAAACCTCTAATGAACCCAGAAAAATTTTCTCTTGTGAAATACTGAAGTCCTGATATATTTGTATTAATGGGTTCTCCTTTTTAGCATAAATTTTTTCCTCTCAGAATTTTATCTCTGAAAGTTAGTAGCCATATCCACAGATCAACTCTAACCCTGACGGGTTGTGTGTCTTGTTAAGCAGGCCACTCCTTTTATAAGGAGACCAGAAAAAAAAAAAAAAAAAAGAGGAAAATCTAATAGCCTTCCCATGATTTACATAAGAAAATACCAATTTTTCCAGAAGTTAGCTTTTTTTGCATGGTAGGTAGTTATATTTCAGAGTTCTTTACACTTCACATGTGTTACCTCCAACTTCTCTACTTTTCTTAAAGCACCAACTGCATCAGCTTAGCCAGACAGTTTAGGTGTGCAGGACAGCACCATCCCTGATGCTTGAAGTAACCTCATGAAATCAGTCCTAGAATTCACAGGAGTTGGGGTGATGCTGCTTCCTGGGGATGTTGCTCTGGCTGCTAACTCAGATGGTATATCTATCTTTCTAGTATTTGGATTCTTCCTGCTCAACAGGCATTTAAGGTCTCTAGGGAGAGCACAGGAGGACACAGAGCATTAGAACAAAACCCAAACCCTCCCATAAGGCTAAGCAGAGAAGATACAATGTCACATACATGTACAGATTGTGTATGTGTGGTGCTCAAAGTCTGCCAGTTCAAAATTCTAAGCAAAAGGATATGTTTTCCTCTTATTCAGGGCTGTGGAGAGGTACTTCCACCTACCCTCCTGAAGGTAGGGAGACACCTATTTTCAGTCCAAAAAGTGACTTTTGCAATTGCAATGCAGGATCAGGGAAGCAGGGCTGATTTTAGCTCTTCTTTCACGGCCCAGCCTTATGGGTCATGCCCAAGTGAATGGAAGGCAGTAAGGCTTGATCCTCTTCTTTGCCTGAAGAGTCATCAGCCAGCAGTGTTATCAGGCTAAAGAGAGCTACTGCTAGGGTAATGCTGAAGGGAGGAGAAATACTGCAGGGAAACACACTCTATCCTCTCTGTTCAGCCAAATCTGCTCCACAGAAAATAAAAGTCATAGGGTCAGGAAACACAGGGCCTGGGAACAGGAGTCTAACCCAGGCTTCAAAGACAGTTCCTATCTATTGTGTACCACACGTGCTAAAAATGCATTAGTAATCCTGAAAGCAGTTGTCAGACTCAAGTTTTGACCTGCAGGGTGCTCTTGCAACTATGATATCGAGTCAAACCCCATCTTTGCAGTGCATTTGAATATTCTTATCATAAGACTGAATATGGTTAGTCTTTTACATATCAAGGCCCTTTTACAGAGCCCTGGGTAGTGCAGTCTTGGTGAAATGAAAACTGCCCTCAGCTGTTAGCCTTTCCAAAAAGTTTTGCAGACCACCTGAGGTATTTTAAGTGGGAATTATGTAGTCTGAATATTTCATATTACTAATTATCTCCCACAAATCCTTACTGTGTCCTCAGATAGTTAGGTCTGTTGTAATTGCTCCACTGCAATTTACAGAAGGTGAGAGAGTGAGTTCACCTTGTTTCAAAATCCTTTCCTTTCAGAAATTACTCTTTCATTCTGATAGCAATTTAGACCACTGATGGGTAAGTTTTGTTCCTTAACAGCTTGAAATAACCCAGTCATTACAGGTCAGGAGCTTATGCTGAATGTAACTATACATGTATAACGATACAATTGGTGGACTCAAAACTAACAAATAAATGTACTTGTCATGGTGTAACAAAATATATGGAGTTGGAAGGGACCCACAGTGAGTGGGTCGACTTCATGTAGAGTACCACAGCTCCTTACCTTCCTTGCATACACAGAATTGGTTCCCCTGGTATGAAAACAGTTTTAGATTTTTGTTATAGAGACTTATCCAGCTTAAACACATTTTTGCCTCTGGTTGGGATTTACAGAACATGGAATTCATAGTAAATGACAATGTTTCTACTGTCTCATCAGTGACTTCAATAATACAATAAAAAGGTTTGTGCTGTTTTAAGGAGTATGCAGAGAACATGGCACTTGTATTTGGATTCTAATTCGTGAACTGCTTGGCAGTCTTCTTTTCCCATGATGTATTCATCAAAAGATATATTGGTTATGCAATAAAGTATTTTTTAATTGCTATCTTCAGAAATATTTAAGTACCCAATTATTTTTATCTAAAAGACTATTATGAAAAAAAAATGGATATGGCCATGGCTAGACAAGGATTATGAGTTGCACTGCAAGAGCACTGATCCTTTGATGAAGTGTATAAATAATTAGTAACACACTTTAAGACATCTTTTTCTTGGTTCATAGCACCTGTGCTCATTTAATTCCAACTGAAAATATGCCTATTCATTCACAGATAGGTTGGTGACCAAGTCAATGGGAAAAGTGATTCATGTTGAAGCACCTAAGGCCAAATACTTTCTGCACATACACAGATCAGACACTTATTGAGAGATTAGGCATCCACACAAATTTGTCCTGTCAAAAGATCACAGGGGACATAAGATAGACATGTATGTGGCAGAGTAGTGACCATAAATGAAGGCATGTGAGTATGTGTAATAATTTAATATCTAGTTTTTACGTGAATGATTTTTAGTAACCAGAACAAGAGATTAATAACAAGAAATAACACTCTAAAAATAGGCTGTCTCATTTTTGTTTGTTTTCAACGCTACATGAATACTCGAATATCATTTTTTGGTTCTTATTCTACAAACATTTGAAGAAGCACTTTAACACCTAAAGATGCAAGCAGGGTGCCTGATGTAAATACAGTACCTAATGACTAAAGATGAATGTCTAAGTTCCATTAGGTTCTCAAATCACAGCAAAATTCTGGTCTTAGTATATATATATGCTTGTTGCAAAGAGGAACAGAGAAAGATCTCAAGAGCTATATACCCTGACAGCTGTTTACTCATCTCAAAGAGGACTTTGGAGAGCTGTTCTGCACCAGTCCATTGATTTGTAGAATTCCCTAAAATATTAAACAAATAACAAATAAACATGAAGCCAAGGAACATTGCTTGCTGACTTTGCTTCTTTTTCTAGTGATTTACAGACCACTTCTGCAAAACTCGTCCTCTCAAAGTTCCTCACATAACTAATACAAAATCAATTCCTCTTATCAGTGTATCCCCAGCTCAGAGTGTCACATAGAGATTTTTATACTATGTTATGTAAATCAGCATTGCTTTCAGATCCATCTGTGGCTCTTGTCTCTTAAGTGAATTACTCCAGTTTTGATGAAGTAGCTCCACTAAGTCTAAAATGTGTCAAAGAATTACTTCAATCCCAGCTGCATTTTGTTTTATCATAACATTTTTTCTGCATCAACACATATAATTAAAGATATTGTACCATGCATACCATTAAACAGGATTACACTTTGGACATTCCTCATATTTCTGAGTTCATAATATACTACTACTGTTCATATGAATGTCATTACAGGACCCTTTGTAATACTTTAGAATTTTTTTTTAAAGTTGTAAATACACCAGAGCATGGAGATAGAAGGGCTGACTTCTTGATAAAAAGGCTATGATAGAAACTTTTGAAGATATGTATAAAATTGACAGTTGTCAACTATGTAGTGGAGTTCTGCTTGTCAGTTGTATTGTCACTTTTCTGCACCAAGGGGAAAAAAAAAAAGTCCTGGACATGACTTTACTTTCCCTTTTAAATGTATGTAAAGAGGAAAAGCACTGTACCATATTAATGCAGCTAGAATGGAAACACAGTGTTTTTCATAAGCACCTGTTTATGTGAGAGCAACTATGCTATTTTTATATATAACCATTCCTTTTCTTTTGTTGTCTAAAACCTAGTAAAGAAAATGTAATGGGGTCTGAACAAAGAAACTTAGAAAGCAAGCTGATTTTTAGGAAAAATATCCTCATATCTAGCAACAACTATAAACCTAAAAGTGCTATTTCATTATCTATTTCATGTTTCAGATTTCAGAAGTTTTTTATTATTCATTCAAAAAAAAAAAGAAAAAAAGATTATAAGTATACAGAGTTTTTCTTATTTTATTTTTATCCGTTTTATTAATATTTCTATTTCGTCCTGAAAAAAAAATTAGAAAGAATTGGAAAAAAATATGGTAAAAACTTTTTAGGCTCCCAAACCATGCATAATTGTTACTTAATTTTTAAAAGTAATACTCATAATTTTAATTTTTATGATAGAATACATATATAACTTTAAAAGTTTATTTTAAATTCATATTTAAATGGTTATTTGTTATAAATTTGGATTTATATGGTTATTTTAGTTAAGGCTGTCAGCTGTCTTTAGTTTGCTTTGCTTTTATGGATAAGGAAGACAAATGAGTGTTTGAGGTAAACTATATTAGAGCTCAAGTTAGGAGGTAACACCTCCTGGCTGATGCTCAGGGAAATGCCCAAAGTGGTACATAGAATCACAGAATCACAGAATCACTGGGTTGGAAGAGACCT
>VXBC01010658.1:1034996-1097853 GCA_013399945.1 Ploceus nigricollis
TTGGCCTTCTTGGCCACCAGGGCACACTGCTGGCTCATGTTCAGCCGGCTGTTGACCAGTACCCCCAGGTCCCTTTCTGCCTGGGCACTGTCCAGCCACACCGTCCCCAGTCTATAACACTGCAGGGGGTTATTGTGGCCAGAATGCAGGACTCAGCAGCTGGACTTGTTAAATGTCATGCTTGACCCTTGAAGGTGGTGTGGTGTGTGATGAGACTTCATATTTTTGTTTGGGGCTCAGAAACCCTTTGGTGAAGCTGTCAAAGCTTTTTGGGTACTGATAAGCCTGGAATTGCTGGCTTTTCCATCCTGCTGCTCCATACAACCAGAATGGTCCTGCGGGGTATCTGTGGCCAGGTGTCCTCAGCCCCCCTTGCCCAGTGACCTTGCACACTTGAGCCCAGCTGCAGGGTACCACACTGTCTGCCCACCAGCACTGCTGGTCACACAGAGTGACAGGGGTCAGTGCAGCCATCAGAGAGAGGTGACACTCCACTGACTCTGCACTTTCTGGATGTGGTCCATGTGCCTCCTGGATTGCAGCTCACAGGCTTGGCCTTTCCCTTACATGTGCTTACCAAGCAACCCACACGCTAAACATGTGTTGGTCAAGCCAAGAGGAACAAAGGTCCATGTTCCCACAGTCCGCACATAACATTCCAGGCTGAGAGGTGATAATCTTGACTGCAGGGTCACTGTGCAGTGCCCACCAAACTCAGTAGATAAGCAGAATTTTACACCTCGCGCAACGTCTCCAGTCTCCTCAATGGGAGAAATGTAACTGTAACCTCTTGGTGGCACATCTGCACATTGCTGCTATACTTTTCTCCCTCTTAAAGCATGTTGTAATATGGATTTACAGTTGAATTTCTGTTTGTTTTGATGTACTTTGTTTCGGTTTTTTTTTCCTGGATTTCACCAGGCAGAAAAAAAAAATCACAACTGTTTAATTGATTTTCTTTTATGGAAGCTATATACTCTACATTTGTTTTAATTTGCACATGCACATCAGTGCTTTCTATCTGAGATTGCCAGAGATTTTGGCTATACCTAATTAACAAGTTTTCAGGAGACCTCTGTAGCAGTCCTAAGTGCAGCCAGCCAAAACATTGAGAAATTTTTCTGTAGCTGGGCCTCTGTGGCCCAAAGCTGACTGATAACTTCCGAGAAGTATCCTTGTAACCTGTCACCTCTTTAATGTCTCCAAATTTCCCCATGAATAATAAATCACTAGAATGCAGTCTGAGAAGCTAAGTATAAATGTAAAATAGATACAGTGTGCAGAGAAGCTATGGATTCTAGGTGTGTTGGTCTGAAATTCCTACATCACTGGGTATTACAGTGGATGAGGTGTCTGCTTAAGGACCTGAGACATACTTCATCCCGATCAGGGGCAGTAAAGACCAGCTTCAATGGTTCTTACCCTGGTGGAACAGTCTGAGGACAAGACAGTCAATGAAAGGTGGGAAACCAGTATGTCCTTGGGATGGGAGGCAGATTCAGAAAGAGACTGTTGGGTGCTACTGTCCTTGAAAAGCCCCAAAGTCTGAGATATCTGGGAAGAGAAAAGCTACCAGAATGTACTTTATTTAAATATAAGATTTATTGAGAAAGAAGTTCACCGAAAGTTTGAAAAAGACATAATGGCCAGTAGAAAGGTCTTGGAAATACAAGAGGACACCATCCACTTACTAAAAATATTCTAATATTCTAAGTTATGGTCTATCAGCTTATGTTTGAAGTTTCTCAGTTTATCAGAAACATCTCAGTAGGTATTGGTCAGAGAAAGCTGCAGAGCACAGAAAGCTCTCTAGAAAGAAATGGAACACTAAACCAAATGTAGAGAGTAGAGCTTTGTTTCTGATCATTGTTTCAAGGGACCTTCTGGCGGTGCAATGGTGGATTAAAGTGAAGCTGGCTTTTGGCTCTTCCAGCCTGTCACTCTGAGAAATACACATCAAATGCCAACATCTAATTCAAAATCCTATTCCCGTTCCTCTTGATCCAAGAAAATTTTCTGTTCTGAATTGTTAATTTAGTGTTGTTTTTCAACAATGAGTTTTAGGACATACTTTCATCAAACAATAGATTTTGTTCTTAACTAAAATAAGGATATATTTTCACACATTCACCTGAAAACAACCCTTAATGTAGTCTAGTGCCCTGAACATATTGTAATGTTGAACTCATAGAAGATTTGAATTTTAAAGGGAAAAATGCTATGTATCCTCATTATTCATGAACCAATAAGGTCAGAAGCAGATTTACCATATGTAAGAAACTTGAAGTATTTAAGGCTGTTGAGATTCAATAGATCCCAAGGGTAATAAATAAAGGCACTGCTGTTAAAGTATAGTGCCTCTTTCAATTCATGTATTTTTCTAAATTACCATTTGAGGGAATTTAACACTATAGAACAAAAAAAAGGTGAACTTTTCTAGCAGTTACCAAAAAGCCATTTATTGTTTGTATAGTTCCAGATATAACTGGATTTGGATTAAAGAAATTTAGGTCTTTTGCATTGTGTATTCCTGCAGGGTTTTTTTTTTAAAGTATTTGAAGGGAAAAATCATCACAATGTGTTTTACCAGTTACGCACACTAAGGCTATTTTCTATCTCTGGAAAATTTGAAAAGATAACTTCTGAAAGGCAAGTTATGAAAAAATTCCTTTTAAACTTACCTTTAAAAAATGGTGACTTCATGGATTAAAAAAGATAAAGGAACACTTTTTCTTGAATCACATTTTTATTTTGAATTTTGCCTTTATAATAAATAATATGCTCATTTATATTTCAAGTGAAAGCAGTAGGCCTATGCAAGAAAAACGTGCATTTTAGTTTGTAACTTAATGTAACACTTTTAACTGATTTTTTTTGTTGAAGATACATTTTTGTTGCATAAGGTAATATAAAAGTGGCATAAAATTTCCCCTTCATTTTTATTTAAAATATTTACAGTATTCCATAAATTTATTAGCTACTATATAAGAGTTTAGTACTGAATGGATTGATTAAATAGCTAGCTGGATACATAATTAATATCTCAAGGTCCCTTTTTAAGCTTGAGTATAACAGCCAATGAGAAGTGATGTGGCTGCCTTGGGATGAGCAAAGCTTTTAAATGTTACCCTTCAACCCACACAGCAGTCTCCCTTTCTTCACAGAACTGTGTTCTCATCCATGATTTTAAGGGCCTTTGTAAATGGTGTAAGCAGCAGGACCTTTGGTTCAGCAGCAGTGATTTTTTACAGTTAAATGTGTAATTCTCCAAACGGAAGGACAGATGCTTTGGAGACATCATTATTCTTCACCTATCTGCCAGAAACTACAGAGGATCTAGCTGGTTTAGTTGCAGTCCTTTTATCTTCAGTCTGATTTCTACAATTTTTCAAATAGATCCACAATGCATTCATCACACCATGAGCAGGAATTTCAGCCTGAGCATCACCAGTTATATAAGTTCTGGGCTGAGTAAACTAATTTCCCCTGATTTCAGTCATGTGAAGCTGTGGGTGGAAAGGTCACCCTCATTAGTGGGGAGAGATTCTGCTGCCCTGGTGGCCAACTGGCTTTGCACCTTTTTAGTTATTGATCTGGGAGCATACAGGAGCAGGCAATGGCTGCAGGGCACAGCTCAGCTCTCACTTCTTGAGGCTCTCCCAGGAAAGCTACCACAGGTTTCCTTCTACATCCTGGATCTCTGCTATGGGTAATTAAGGTTAGGCAAGTGAAATACCTAAAATTGAAAGATTCAGATTACTAATACCTCCTGGAAAAAAGCTTTTGGGACAACAAATCCAGGGAAAATTTTCTAGGCATATCAGAATCCCACCAGGTTAAAGTGACTCAACGTTTCGTTTTCAGAAAACAAGATCCCTCTGCATCCACAGCCAAGGAAAATGCTTAATATCCATAATTTTTTTGTGTACTCTTTGTTCCTGACTTTGAATGGCTGATCCAGAGCCAATGTGGGATTAGGACCATAATACCAAGGAAACTGCAGAGACAGTCAACACAACTTCTTCTAGAGGGGTCATCCTATTCCTTGAGGTCTTGCCAGTGAAAATGATACCAATAAATTAAAAAACAAAACTGAGAAACATCTTCAGCATCCAAAGAAAAATCAGTTCATGACAGAAGCAAGAGGTAAAACATTAGCAATTGTTTAAACAGAGGTGCACACTAATAGTGTAGGGGTTTTTGTAAGACACCATGCATTTCAGAAATGGGTCTGAATTATTAAGCTGTTGAAAACATGACTGTTTGTGAGAGGAGAGAGAGGGAGAGAGAAGGTAAGTGATGCTGCTTTTTGGGGAACATTTAGGAAATAAGTGAGTTAATTTTCTAGATCACCTGGTCAGACAGCCTGAATACTATACTCCTCTTAGGTTGGAGAAAGATGACTGATTCTTCCCCAAAGGAAGGAAAAGTATAAAGACAGCTGCTTGGGAACCTCTACCCTTTCTCAGTAGGTTTCTCACAGGCTGCCTGGGCCCTCGTCCTGCTGACTGTCAGAGGTCACAGTACAATGCAGGGAGGAGAATCCAGCAGGAGAAAAGTGAAGACTCCCTCCACAATAGCACATTAGTCTGTGCAACAAGCAGCCATGGGCAATCACCCTCCATGACCAGTTTGGGGCAGGCAGGACTGCCTTGTTTTGAGGCAGTCTTGGAAAAAAATATCCTGCTGTCAATCCAGACTCTCAGGTTAGACTCCTGCATGACAAAGCACAATGTTACATGGTCTGTGCCCATTGTGACAGCAAGAACCACCTAAACTAAAACAATATGGAAAGTGTCCCAAACTTCATAATATTCTGTTGAATTCAAATCCACTCTAATTTAGGTAAAAGCACCATGAGCAGGAATCTGGATGCACACACAAATAGAAGCAACAACAGTGTGAAAACAAACCTATGACTCCTTGATCCCATAGGATGCTGGGCCATACTTACCATGTTATAAGGTCAAATCAGCTTGCAACTTATCATGAGACGTATACAGGAACAAACTGAAGGCCAAACAGAAGGAAGCCATTGAAAGCAGAATCTTAAAAACACTTTGGTTAATCTCTGAAAGAAATTACTTGCATTTTTTCTAATATGAATACTTTAATGCTTTCTATTCTTTTAAGAATTCTTTATTATTTCTTTACCCTTTTCTTCTGTAACTTTTTCTTTCCTTTTCTTTTATTTTACACATTGTTTACAATTGTAATAGGCCAGCTTGTGGAGGGTTAGTACAAAATGGATAAATCCATTTTTTGTTTAAATTTTCCTTTTATTTATTAGAGAACCAAACAGTGATTTGTATAGAAGCTTTCCAACATAGGTGCCTTGAGCTGATTAGCACTTTATTCTGCTTTCATAAAGCAGAAAGTCCTCTTGTTGTTTTCCTGTCTGGGTTTCACCAAAATAAAAAAGAAAAAAAAATTTTTCCTCCTGCACACAAACTTCAAGACATATAAAATTTTGTTCCAGTGAGAACTGATGATTGCTTTTAAAAGTATTTCTTAAAGGGGCTATTCTTTTTAAAGAGAAACCAGTGTCAGAGTTCTGTGAATGAAAGAATTAACTCTCCAAAATGACTGATGGTGTTGTCTCGCTTCTCCTAATTGATTGGTACTTTGGTTCTGAAACCCTGGCCCACAGACCATCTGTGTCCTGCAGAGAACTTGCTAGTAGAGCCTTTAGAGAGGAGCTAGATACCATAATGATAGTTTCTCTGTTTGATTACTGCTGTTAAATCATCTTAAAAGCAGTTAAATATTAATGAAACCTTTTACTAATCAGACTTCTTCTAGGAAAGCAATTCTAAGTGGGAAAATTATTTTTGCTTCTGAAGATGTTCTCCTTTTTAATATACAGAAATAATAATTAATAACTTATTTATAAAGCCCTATTGGCATGGCTGAGGTGCTTGGGGTACTATACAACATCATCAAAACAGATTCAAAACAAAATGAGCAAAAGTTTACCCTCATTAGAGTAAAGCCAAACACAAGAAAAATTGCAGACAAGAAAACAGGATCTGCTTCTCTAATCACGTGGTCTCAACATTTGTATTTTTGAAATGATGCTGGGGTTGGAAATATGTCAGCCTAAGCTGCAAAGAATGTACAAATAAGGGTGAAGTCCCTTTGTTCTTCCATAAACTTATTTTCATTTCACATATCCTCATATGTTATCCTCGCTCACCTGTTTCAAACCTTATGCATAAAGCACAACCTGTAAGGTATCCTGCATTGCCAAGGCTCTGCATGCTGCCCCATAGAACCTTCCCCAAATAAAATGGCAGAAAAAAAGGTGCTTCAGGACCTTTGCAGTAATATGTTTCAAAATGTGACCCAGTATGTACCAGGGGAAGTTATAAAGCAAGGAATTTGGCCTTTGCCACTCTTGCAAACGAGAACTGTGGGGCAAAGTTCCCTACTTGCCAGATCTGTGGGCAGAGGAAATCATATTAGTATAAAGATCACTTTTACAGACAGCTACAAAAACATGAATTTCAGTGCCATCTGTCACAAACCTTGGAAAAAAGACCTATAAATTAACACACTGACACATATATATTTAATCATTCAAATGCACTTACAGAAGTATTTTTTTAAACTTACATCTGATCCATAGTGCTGGGAAACATCAGTTATTTTTTTCTGCCATATTACCAGGTACCATTTCCACAATGCAGAATTTCAGATATGTAGATTGGCTGTACAAAACAAATGAATTTGTTCTTTTTCTCTCTTAGACACCAGCCAAACTGTCACTCTTTACAAATAGGTTAAATAGGTTATGGGGGATAAATACAGGAGGAAAAAACAAGAGAAAATATATAGTGAAAGTTAGGCTGTCATTAGCAGCAGCTCTATCTGATAAAGCTCAGGTCTTAAATGATAGAAATGGGGAAAACAGATTAAAGCTGTTGCTTTGATGCCTTAATACAGTATCTATTTAATTTGAGATTACACAGTTCATAAGGAATAAATCCCCAAATATATTTGTAAAATCCTTCAACAGCCTTCAAAAATATCACAGTGTAATTTGCAGAATTTACTCTCCGGAGTCTGATTTTAGGAATACATCAATGCATAGATGATTTAAGAGAGCAAAAGCTGATTTTGGGTTTGTATCTCAAGGTGCAACACTTGCTCTAGGCAATAAGTTTCAAGGAAGCTCAGCTGGAACTGAGGACAAGTATTAATGGTGGAAGTTCAAAGGCATGGGTGGAAGCAGCAAGGATGGATAGGCGCAGGATTCTAATGTGCAGTGAGACTGATGAGGGATGCATGCTCCTGTCCATCTGTACTTTGAGAACATCTATCCTAATATATCACCTGACTAATTAAACAGTGTTTCACCCAGAGGAGTCCACATTACATCGGACTTCAGTATAGAGGCCAGATCCAGTGTCCATTAAAGTCTCGTGAGGAAGTATCACAGAAGAGTTTTGGCTTTTAAACTATGGCCATCACTGTTACAGAGCACATATCACACTCAGTCCCAGCTAGATACCTGCCAGGATATACAAGCCTGTGGCAGGAGAATGCTGTTTTCCTGATCCACCATCCTGAATTTCATTTTCTTTTCCAAGAAAAGTAATGCTGAGCACTTCACAGCATTCATCTTTTTGGAAAAAAAAAAAATGAAAGCCCTGCAAAAATGAGCTTTTCCACTATGCTTTTTGGCTGGCATTTTTGATGTACAGTCTGACCTCTGATGCTTGGGAGTTCTGCAGTTCTGAAAACATTTGATTGTATGGGGGGAAAAGACAAACTCTTGAATTGTCTATTAGATTGTATAACTGCTTCTCAAAAGCAGTAGAAGCAAATGTAATATCATCAGAAGTCACATATAAGTAAGAAAACACTGGGTAGGAAAAATTATTCAACAACTGACTAAAACTTATGGTCAAATATTTCTTTCTCTTAAAGTCAACTTTTATCATCTATTGCACAGAATGTTCTCTATGAAAAAAAGGAATAAAAAAAACAGTTTACTTTATTGGTTGTTTTTAACTTTTCAGAACCTTTTGCCTGGGTAAAACTTGTTTGTCATTAAATGCTGACAGCTTCAAAAATTATCTTTGGATTAACAAAAAACAAAGCAATTTTCTTTGTCCAATCATCTAGCATGAGTTCAAATTTAGGAAGTCAAAGTCTGTGATTTGCATAGAATATATTTAAACAAAGATCTAAGGGATCCACATGTACTGTACAATCTTCAATTCCTTCTTGTGTGAAATGAGTTTATGCAAGTCTGGTTCATTGAACAAGGCTATTCAGTTCTGTTAGTCCCTTGAATTAGTTTCTAGGTCAGCAAAGCACTAAGAACATTAGAAAAACAAAACAAATTAACAAATGACAAAAAAGAATCTAGACAAACAAAAACTCCCCGAAAACCTCTAGAGCCTAAAAGACTATATCCTTGTTATGCAAGTCTTCCTGCTCACACACTTCAAGTTAAAACACCTCCTTTGAAGAACAGAAATGGGATTGCTCAAAGTTAAGTACATGAAAAAGAGGAATCAAGGCTAACGACTGTTTTGCCCAGTGGAAAACTCTCCAAGTTGTATTATTTCAGCTCCTATAAATATCCTAATAGGATTTTCATGCTGCATTGGAAAATTCCACAGCAGCAACTCAGTCTGTTTTATATGTAATGCATTCCCTTCTTTCCTTTATGCCTGGTCATTTTTTTTATGTAAAAACATGATACACAGTTTACCAAAACATTTGGTAATTGTCTGAGTGAATCAAACAGTTGTAAAACCTGCATGATGCAAAAGCTCAAGGCAATACTAAATCTTGCCCTGCTCATGATCATTTTTAATGCTGCCCGTATATGTGTAAGTCACAGACAGCCAGCACCACATAGCAGACAAATGTAAAGTCATTTTTTCTTTTCACTGTATTATTTAAATCAGTGAAGCATAAGGAAAAGCAAAAACAGAGAGAAAAGATAAGTCTTTCCCATTTCCATAGCAGCATCAGACTACAGCTGCATGTTTATTTTTGAAAAATGAAATGAATCTGTCCAGCTGCTTTGTTTATAAGTGCATTTCTTATTTTTCCTAAGTTTAATACAGTTTAGGAAAATCCAGAGAGATTATTTAGATGCCTTCCACTTGAAGCATCTTGGCCCTAACAAGGTATCATAAAAAAACAAAACCTGGGAGACGGTCTCCCTGTTGACTTCCTTAGCAGAGTCACCTGCATCTTCATCTTCCTCCATACCCCCCCATTCAACCAGACACCTACCATCAATGAACAGACAACAGCAGACACAGGGGTACATGTGAAAGTCCTGCCTCCCATTCAAAGTCAAATAATTTTCTTCCTGTTGGGACACAGACCTTTCAATTCTCTGAGGCCATACATCAAAGTAGACAGAAAGGATCTTCTTAAAACATAATTTCCTGGGGCATAATGATACCTGTCTTTTAGAGCTTTGGACAGAGCTACGGTATCTAAGAAAGAGGAGTTTCAAAGTGTGCAGCTCCCACTGTAGGACGAATCCATCCTAGTCAATACTTGAGTATTGAATATTGCAGTTACCTTGCAGTTAAAGTTTGCAAGTTGTTTCTAGCTGATACTGAACTGAAAGCTTTTACTGCTTCAAAAGGGTTGCCAGGCACCAGCCTGGATTTAGTTGCTTTCAGATATAATGTCTTTGTTTCCTAAGGCAGGGTCCTACATGAAGGATTTTTGAGATGCTGAGGTTTAAAACTATGGAGGATTCAAACAGATCACTGCTAAAAGTGAACCTATTTTAGAAGGAGTCCTTACCTGTCCTACTTCCAGCACGTAGGAAATTATAAAACTGGGATGTGTCCTTTAGCATCTCTGTGCCTTCGTTTCCCTGCAGAGGATGGCAGCCAAAATCTTCAGCCACTGTGGTACAGCACAGATTGTGCAGCCTCTCCTTGCCAGACTTCAGGGATACTTCTCAAGGTGACTGCCCTCATTCATACATCTGGGGTTTTCACAATCAGGATCCTGGAATGAAAGCCAACATATTACTGTCAGTGCAATAGATTAAAATGCTGATGCTGCAGAAAGAAATAAGGGTAGAAGGTTCTGGATTCACAGACTCATTCAAAAGCAATATAAAATAAGTAGGGAAAATGACTATGTGGTACTGAAGCACAGTGGTGCCCATACTGAGAAAAGAGAGCAACCGTTTCTTTCTGCTGATTTAGAGGGAGGCTGCCAAGGCACATCCAGTAAATAACTATTGTTCAAAGTCATCTGAACAAGGTTCTCTAAAAGCTGACTTTGATATACAGGAGAAACACTCAACTGGCTGTTTGTTATATAATAAGAATTGATTGCAGAGGAACTAGGGCTGTATTTTGAGTTAGGGAAAGCTTTTTATTCTGTGAATTGAAGCCCTGGGCTTTATTCTATTGGAATTTACTTTTCCAGATGGCTCAGAATGCTGCCTGTCCTTGCAGCCTGTTCAGGGGCCAGATAATGGGCAGTGGTGCTGCAGAAACACAAAACAACTCCAAAGTTTCCTGACAAACATGACCAGGAGGAGGAGGAGAAACAGAATCTAGTCAAGAGCCAAGTCTGCAAGCAGCTAAAAATGAATCTGAAGAGGGATGCTGTGCCTGTGAAAGTAAGGAGGGAGCATGTGCAAAGCAGTTGAAACAGTTATGGTTTTGTGCTTTGTAGTTAACTTGGTGTTAAAAAACACACAGCATTATTTTTAGCTCTTAGAAAACCCGAGCAAAATGCTCCAGGCAGCTGCTATCTCTTCTGTCTTGAGTAAACATTTGGTTTTTGTCAGTTTGATGCTCAATCATCAAAATGTGGAACTTCCTACTTTCTCTTTTCCTTTTCTCTTTCCTTGTCCTTGTCCTTGTTCATGTCCTTTCACAACTTTCTGGAGCCTGCAGTTTTTAAGAGGAGGAGATGCCCCAGAACCATTTCCCAATTCATAGGTGTCTGAGATGGTCAAATGTCTGATGCACCTGATTATCTGTTTGAAAGCTGAGTTTGATTTGCCTTCTTCAGACAAATATTTCTCAAAGAAGGGAAAAAAAAAGAGACAGGGACAATATAGGGGAGACCATGCATGGAATTTTAATTCTGTTTGCCTCTTTCTCCCCACACAGAGCTTCTCAGAACTAATAGCTGCCCCTGTTACATTGCAGTAATTTCATTGCCCCTTGATGCCAAGGTGAAAAAAGAGGAAGTATGGCTCATTTGTATGTTGTTCACATTCATGCCCTGCTCCTTACTGGCCTATTCTAAATAATATAAAATGAGTCAGTCAATTTGGAGTAGAGCACAGACCACAAAATATTGTTGAGGATGGTGTCACACATCTAGATTTCTGGGAAATAGTGTCATCCAAGGTCCATTCTGGATTGTTGCCACAATCAAGCACTGCCATTGTTTGACACTGGGGAAATGAAAGAAAGAATTTCCTTCATTGGAACTGATGAGGGCTCCTTACAAAAACTTGTAATTGTAACCTCTGCAACTAATGGTGAGCAGAATGCAAGTGTTACATCCTATGCCTTCCTGGATGTCAGAAATGTGGACTGTATATTCGGATGGATTTCAGGATAATTGACATTCTAACAGGTCACCAGCTCAATAATTGACGTACAGCTAGATGTTTCAGCCATTTATTTGCACTGAGTCCGGGACATGCCACATTTCTGATACTTCTGACACCTGAGAGCTGGAAGCCTTGCTACCTCTCAGAGTGTCATATCCTGGGGGCATTCAGCATATGGCTCCAAATAAAAGGGGCTTTTGCAAGTACTACTTTTCTTTTTGGGGTCAGAGATGGGACGAAGTGGAGAGCAAATGCTTGTTGTCTGGGTAAAATTTGCAGTCTTTCCTCCACTTTTTAGTGTGCTACAGCCAGCCAGCAGTATGTGTCTGGAACAACATGACCAGAAAGGATTGCTGACCTCAGCAGCAAGGAGCAAGATCATTAAGGCACACAAACCTCCTTCTTCTGGGATGGTACTATGTCCTGTTGACTCACATGGGCCGCACAGTCTAATCCTAAATTATTAAGAATGACCCAAATTCTGGCACTCTGGCTTCTGCTGATTAACATCTTACTCTGCAAGCAATTTAGTCTAGCTTAAGTGGGGCTGCATCTTCAAATTAATTTTCAGTATAAGGACGAAAGCATCATGCCATATAACTCTAACCATGGTTCCAACAGATCCAGATAGGAATTACAACATGCACCAGAAGGAATGAAAATAAATTTGCTCTGAGTTCAGAGCAGTCTGGTAAAAATAAAATAAAAAGAGAATGAATTCACAGTCCTTGATTATATAAATAGCACCTGTTTTGACAAATTTTGTATGCTTGTTTTCTGAATTAGCATGCTTCCAAAGTACCACTTTTTTTCATAACATAAATGACAGCATTGACAAAAAAAAAAAACAAAAACCACAGGCTGTTACTATATATACGTTTGTAATCTTTAAGCTTTGCAAGCAAGAAATTGTTGAATTCATCCAGTAATTCATCCAGTAACCTGTGCACACTTGCTTGATGTTCAGCCATAGTGCAATACACAAATATCTGCTTATTGGGTCTCAAAAGGCTGTGATCCACACACTAGTCATGTACTCAGATAATGGATAGTGGGTCCAGTGATGCAAGGTCTTCATTAATGACCTAGTCACTGACACAGAGTGAACCTTCAGCAAGTTTTCAGACAATACAAAACTAGGAGGAGTGGCTGATACCCCAGACGTCATGCTGCCATCCAGAGGGACCTCAACAGCTGGAGAAGTGGGATGATGAGACTCTCACACTGTTCAGTGAGGGGAAGTGCAAAGCCCTGCCTGGGGAGGAACAGCCCCAGCAGTAGGACTGGCTGGGAAGCCACCCCTCTGGAAAGCAGTTTGGCAGAGAAGGCCCTGGGGGTCCTGTTGGACACCAGGCAGGACGTGAATGTCACTGTGCCCTTGCCACTAAGAAGGTGAGAGGTGTCCTGGGCTGCATTAGGCAGAGGAATGACAGCTGGTGGAGGCATGTGGTTCTTCCTCTTTAGTCACTGCTGTCTGCTGTGCAAATGTGACACTGGAAATAGTGGAGAAGGATCCAGTGAAATGCACAAAACTTATTAAGGGGCTGCTGCATTTTACATACAATGAGAGAATAAGAGAACTGTGACTGGCCAGCCTGGAGAAGAGACAGTGCAGGGAGTCTTTATCAGCATACATAAATATTTGATGGCAGGGCATGAAGAAGAATCAGAAAGATTCTTCTCATGGGTGCTCAGTGACAAGACAAAAGGTAATGAACACAAAATGAAATACAAGGAAACTCCCCTGAAACATATGAAAAAACTATTTTACTGTGGGGATGGTCAAACACTGGCATAGGTTACCCAGAGAGGATGTGGAGTCTTCATACTTGGAGATATCCAAAACCTAAGTGGACATAGACCAGACCTCGGTAGCTGACCTCGCATGTGACGAGGGGTTCCACTGAAGAATTTTCAGAGGTTCTCTCCAACCTCAACTCTTCCGTGATTGCACAATACTTTTCACACTACACCAGAAATATTGCGGCAGTATTCTTTCAGCTGGTTTGTATTTGCTCTTGTGACATGTCTGCAAATAACAGACACATTTCTTGCTCTTAGTGTTCAAGCTAATTATTCACTAGTGCTCTTTAGGATTTGGGTAGCTTTAACCACATTTAGGCTTTAATGACCAAGAATCAAGATGCCTGCCACCTTCTGTGCAGGACAGCACTGAAAGACTCACACTTAGAAATGCCCCAGCAGGGTGGATTTAAACAAGCTCTTTCCCTAGTAAGACCATCACAGCCACTTACAAAATGAAGTGATTTAACTCATGGGTGTCTGTCCAGGATTTTCAAAGAGGCTTACAAATTAGACAACATGCTTAGTCTGCAATTTTTTGCAAGACCCTGAGCAAACTCTGTAAGGCCCATAGGAGCCATGGCAAGTATTTTGATTGCACACTCCTGAAAATGAACAGGGCTGAGAACCACACCTCTGTAATGTTGAAGCGTGAGGCACAGGAGAGATGGAAACACAAGCCCATTTTTGGCACCTAGCTTGTTTTCCAAATATCTAAAAAGCATTTGAAAATTGTCATGACCTACTTAGAAAAGTGAACAGGCTGGGAAAAACAAGTATAAGCAAAATATTTATAAAATTAGGGCAAAACATACATAAGTAAAACTTGCAAAAATTCTTTGTAAAGCTCCTTACAACTCATTTAAAGTTTTGCTCATCCACTGAAGTCAAGACAAGAACATTACAGATTATTATTCTATTCAAGCAAACCAGATGGGATTCACCCATTGCTACAATTCCAACTTCTCAAAGTATATTTGTCTCTTCTCTCTAATCCCTCTTTCTCTGACATTAATGCAAGAGTCATTGTAATGGGTAGGCTTGTTATGAAGAACTCAATAGTAATAAAAAAACCACAAAAATTGCGGTTCTTGTATTCCTCTTGTTGTTGAAGAATAAAATTATACTGTAAATTAAATCTGATTTTATGACATTTTGCATGCATATAGATCTTCATGTGAACTCAGGGGAGCATACTTTATTTGAGCTCTGTATTCCTTATACTTTTTAATTAATTTTTCTTTGTAATTCAGAATAAGTTTCTAATGGATTCATGGAACAATATAGGGTCACTTGGGGGTGATTTTAATACCTGCAATTCCCATGGTTATTAATCAAAGACTTTTTAGCCTTTTAGATAAATTATCTGCCTTCTGTTTAGAAGATTGAGATTAAGCATGTGAGAGAAATTTTCCCTACTGACACAAAGGAAAAAAATCATGAAAATACAAAACGCAACATTTTGGGTATCTCACAAAACTACAGAATATGCTGCAAATTTTCAATTTTCTTTCATCTAGCTTCATGAAAAGAATTTACAATGAAAATAGCAATGATTCTGAAAAGGGGTGATTTTCATTTACTGCCTTTAAATCTCAGAAGCTGTCAGATCCAGTAAAACTTTTTTTACTTGAGGATTTACTGTTTACAACTGACAGGTTTTGTGGAAAATCATTTGGCTTTTTAAGCACCTAGGAAAGAAAAAAAGGTGTTCACTTAGCAAGTTCAGTTGGGAATCTAAACTTGCATACCCTTGAACAGTGGATGTTACATTTTCATCCACTAAATGCTGAATCATAAAAACAGACACAGTTTTTGTGCAATTAATTTGATTCCTCTTGACTTCATGGGGTCCAGTAATTAGAAAAATCCTGGTTGATTTTCTGTTCACTAAAGAAATAAACCAGTTTGCTTTCCATACCTTTTCACTTGATCTAGGACAGCATAACTGTAATGTCCTCAATGGATACCAATGACAAAAGAACATACATCTGAATGGATACATTTAGTGTGTGTTTATATATGCAAATATATATATAGCCTAATATCCAATCTCACAGTTCTGCTAATAATTTAACAATTGTTAATCTGATATCAAGAACTCTCAAAAACCGAAGAATTTAAATCAGCTGTGGACTTGACTTCAACTTTTCACATACAAGCATCCTCAAAGTGTGTGAAAATTCAGTGCTTGTCTCTCGCTCACTCTCTGTCAGAATGAAATTAATCACATTTCATAAAAGCATTTTAAGTACTTACAACAGCTCTGTTATCATGATATCTACGTATTTCGCAAATTTTCTTCACCTGAAGAAGGACCTGATTTATCAGTTTGCTAACCTGAGACACAGCTGCCCCCAGAGGACAGTGATTTTAGCTGTTCAGGTTATGTGGGGTATCTGAAGCAGTTTAGCTGCATCTGTGCACTGATCCATCTGGGTGGATTCACCTGGACCTACAACACATCCAGGTTCCATCACCTGCTTCCATTGTACTGCTTACAAAATCCAAGAGGCTCCTTCAGTCCATGTTGTGCAGCAAGACATTTTGTTCTTTCAACTGCATGAAGTAAAGAGTAGGCTGGTTTTTGAAGCCATGCAGAAGTTGGTCAGAGGACCTGAGCACTGCTTTCATAAATCTGAGGCTGTTGCTCATTCAGCATCCTGTCTTCTTTCTTAGCCACCAACCACACATAACGGAGAAAGTAGCAAGGTAAGGGGAAGACAAAGCGGAAAGTCAGCAAAAATTATCAGCAAGAAATAAAGAAACCTAAGTGAGTAAACCCCCCACCACACACACAAAATATGGGGCCAAAACAGACCTAAGAAACATTTTTCACTTTCATCCCTCAGAAGCAATTTCCTGGAAAGAGAAAATACCTTGAGGAAAGCTACATAGAGAAGTCAGAGAATAGAGATGAGATGAACAAAACAGCCCTTGAAGACAACTCTGCAGAGTGATGTACAATGTTCTCTGTAGCAAGTATTTCTTTCCTATGGAGAGCATTGCACATCACTGCACAAGGCTGCATTTCCTAAATTGGAAGCCATCTTCAGAAAAATACATACAAATGTACAAATTTGTACAAATGTATTACACATCATGGGATATACAATGTATACATTGTATATGTATATATATACAATGCCACATGTCTTTTCTTCCTAGAAGAATACTTCAGAGGTCTCAAAATTTATTCTGCCAACAAAGGAGAAAGATTAGCATAAGTACAAGTTTTCTCCATATAGTGTAGAATATGTAGCGTGCATTTTGCATGTTCATGGAAGGAAACAGTCAAAATACATATTTTATATATACGTGTATTTATCTAGACACTAAAAATGGAAGAAGAAAAGACACACAGGCTTCAAGAATGTGCATATACCAGCAGGTCTTAGTAGGGTATATCTGTTACTTGTATTCAAAACCTGGGCTTAGCATTTTGCAGAGCTGTCTCATTCTGAAAGTGAAGCAATTCTTCATTTTCTATGATCCTTTAATGAACTTGTGGGTAACTTTATGATATTAAACATGGCAGGAGCACATTTGTTTAGTAATTAGAATACTAAAATGGTTATTAGGAATATCACCCAAATTTTATATAATTCAACTCTCAGCTTTATTCAGGAGCACAAGTGGCCAAATGGCTCAGCCTCAAATGTGAAAGAGAGGGAAGCAGTGTGAGTGAAACCAGATGGCTGTTGACCTTAAGGCAAGATAGGAATGGATGGGAAAAGCTTTTCTCAGCTGTGCTCCTTCTAGGCACTGCTCCAGAAACTCACCTAGTCCTGGTAATGGAGAAAGTTTTACTTTTAATATTGAAGAGGTTCTAATTTAAAAATAATATATTTGTTTCTAATAACACAGATACTTTTTTTAATTCCCTTTAAGATACATAAATAGATGATAATAGGAAAAAAAGCAATGAAATTTACTTTCTTGAATCTATTGAATCCCAGCATTCCAGGGTTGGAGTGCTATGAGAGGACCATCTCTTCTAAAATCATGCACTGCCAACAATCATTACCATTCTTCAGAGCTGACCATTGGAACAAAACTCTAAACAAAAGGAACCTATGTTTAAGCTAAATGCATGTTTTCCTTTTGAAACAATTTGCAGTTTGAAGGTTTTCATTCCGTACTATATGAAATGTGTTATGATACGAAGTTTTCAAAAGCTGATACAAGACTCTGAAACAACCTGAAATTTTCATTATTATTTTCATTTTTCTTTGAGAGAATTAGGTATCTACTGTATTCATCTTAGTTAAAAGAAATCAGATTTCTAAATTTTGAAATTCTCTGTAAAATGTGAGTCACTCTATATCAAAACAAATGTGGTGTCTGATTCAAGGTTTGGGTCAAAGACTTTTGAAAACAGTGGAAGATGTTTATGTCTGTGTACTCTGGTTTTGACCCACAAAGGCTAAATTTATAGGCTATGAGATAAAACATACATAAAGGAATCACCTCTCTGTAGCTGTATATCTTGACCAACGCTAGTGCTTTGCTCTTCTAATGGTTTATGTGTGACCTAACAGATACACGGAATGGAACATAATCAGAAAATAACAGCTAAGTCACAGAAATATACAAGTAAACACCTTCTCATTAATTTTCACACACACACACACACAAAAAAAAAAAGAGAAATTATTTCCATTTTCTTCTTGGAAATCCACTTGAAGCATTAATTAAGCATGTTAACTTGAATGTGGTAAGAAGGTCTGCAAAGTCTTTTTTACCATTTTGTAGTTTTCTGTGGTTTATCTTACTTTTCAGCAGTTCCTCTAATATTACCAAGATATTACTCCTGAGAGTGTAATTATGTTGTGTAATAATATATGTGCTGTATTCTTTTGAGTGGGTCAAATAACCTTCATAGTGCATTTTTAAAGAATCAATGATGCCTAAGGAGTCTACAATATATGCTGCTGACTGGGAAATTATATTTGTATTTAATTATGCAATACTGCGTGGAATTGAGAACATATTGCACAAAATGGCTTTGACTGACTGTTACATACTTTCTGCAGATGTTATTATACACCAGGCTAACATAGTTATCTCAGTGCTATATGGAAATGAAGGAGTTCAGCACTGAGTGTGTTATATATTTAGAGGTTCACAATTGTGTAGTTTGCTTTACTGGCCATGCAACACCCCTCATTCAGACAGAATATACAAGCTTGCAAAAAATCATACACACCCTGCAGAATTTGATATTTGGTAATGAAAGCCAGGTCTGTTAGCAGAGCTGAGAACGCTAGTGTTTTGTATTCCCCAAAACACACTTGATTTCATGGGAGCCCTACTGAGTGGCATCAAATGAGAATCTGGCTTTGTGTGCACTGTCCCACGGGAATGTCATGGGTTTGTTACATGAAACCCATAAATCACTTTGACGTTATCTGGACCTGTATTATCATAGGAACTCTACAGGCTGGTAAAATATGCTTCTGAATCATGTAGAATGCACTTATTGCTCCTGGGCATTGAGTCAGATATTGAGACTGCACCCCACTGTGCCCTGAAACACATATTTTGTGCAGCATGGGTGCATATGTGGCCAGAAGGAGGCCATTATCTGTACTTTGATTACTCTTTCATTATATCTGTGCACAGCTATACTGACAACTCTTCCTGTTTCTGTTTAAAAACACAAACAAAAGCTAGCGAGCTCTTTCCATGTTTTCCCCCTTCGATATTTGAAGATTATATTGATTTGAGAAAATGAGCAAATAATGAGAAGTACTGCAGTCCAGGACAGGAAGATAGAGAACTTTTAAGTGCCAGGACTAATAGATGGCAAACACAATTTGTTGATGGTAAGAGCAAAACTGTGAGTTTTAAACAAACAACAAAAGGAAAGAGTTATCTTCTAATCAGTGAGAAACTGAGGCATCCTGACACAATAAAGATTTGTAAATTGCTGAAAACAATATTTTTTTTAGCCCTGAATTCAATGTTCAGGCACAACGATTAGTTCATCCAAGATGTAGAGATGCATCCACAGATAAACATGTTACAAATCAAAGCTAAAATCACAAGTACAGAAGACAGTGCCAGATGCTGAGAGTATGGCATCATACCAGGCACAGTCTTCCAGGAAAGAGGGTGATGGATCTGAAGTCTGGGTATCCCACAATACACACAAATACTGTAGAGCAAAATTGGACTGCAACAAGGCAGAAAATAAAATTACCGGAGAAAAGAGTATAAACTAATTTCACTGAGAAAGAACAAAATTAGGAATTCTTAATCATACCATTAGGTACCAAGAAAGTTGAAAACAAAAGCCTCAGTAAGAAAACCCCCTTCAGGAATTATTTTTCTTTTAAAAACTCACTGAAGCATGAAGTGCTGCTGAACTTAAGTGGCTAGCTGATTTTCTAAACAAAGGAGACATAGGGAGCTGTATGGCAAGAGAAAAAGGCAGGAGCAGAAAACAAAGGGATGGAAAGCAAGAAATAGCTATAATAATATTTTAACACCTAAAGGCAGCAGCAGAAACTGGGCAGAGATGAACCAGACAGTGAGCATATGCAGAGCAAGAGACAGACTTTTTGGCCAAGGACATACACTTTGAATTCTGCTGCAAATCTCTAAACAAATGACTTTATGCACAAAGTGCATCGTGCTCTTAACAGGCTCAAAAGGTTCTGCTGAACGCTCACTGCTTTGATAACTTAGCAAAGAAAGTCAGATTAAAAAGTTACACAGAACAGCAGACCTGCAGACATGTCCATGAATCCAACTCTCAGTGTCTGGCTAGGAATACCTCATCTATTTCTCTGGGTCTGCCTGCTACTGAAAACATAATTTGCAGTGCCAATGCCTTATGGTGGATCTCTAGTTCTGGTTGCTGGTTTTGAAAATTGTTGTTCCTGGCCTTACTAATAAGATGAGTGCAATGTTTTCTCACAGAGATCCTCATGCATACTTAATAAAAAATTGCTGCCATAAAAAATCCTATTTGACCCAGTGTAAGAGATTAATACTATGTTTAAATCCAGTTTCAAACAACAGGAGAAAGATCTTAAACCTTAGGAAAGCTCAGATGAAAATCTTTGGTTTAACTCTTTTTTTCAGTAAAGAACAACTTAAAACTTGATGTAATTGTGGAAACTAAATGCTTCAAATTCTCAATTCCAGATTAAAAAAAATATAGCTTAGAACTTGTCTTGACACAGATGTAATTCAAAATCATGAAAGATAATAGAACACCTTCAGAGGTCTGTTTACAAAGTGTTTTGTAAACAGGCAGGGCTGCTACCCTTTGGGTCCAGCAGTTGAGTTTTTCTCAAGTAATTTTTGCCTTTCTGGCCAATTAGCAATTGCACTGAAATCACTTACATATTTCCATTTTTTTCTTTTTGAACTCTGTGTTTTCCAACACATTCTGAATTAATGAATGAGAGTGCCAACTAATTTGTACTACACAGAATCAGTTTCTCACTCAATACTTTAAAATATTTTTCCTCTTTTGATTACACCTTTTATCTTGTTATCTTTTTTTTTAATGTTGTTTTTAGCAGGATTGAGTTTTAGTGGAATCACACAAGATGTTAGTCAGATAACAGAACTGGTTTCCAATTCAATGCTGTAAAACATTATTAATTTCAGACTACAGCAATGATAATTATTCTTGTGCTCTGACTTTTGTTGTACTCATTACTACTTTCCTACTCTTCCACTCAAGTATTTTTCACTTTGTTAGACTTTCCTCCTTTAGGCACAATTGTCATTTATCAAAACTCTGTAAGACTTAAAAATGCTACACAACAAACATAAAGTAATGTTACAGCTTCTGGAATAAGACTAATCTTGTTAGCATGAACCCTTTGGTTTTTTGGTTTCTTTAACATAGAAAATCAAGCCTGCAAGGACTCGTCTTTCAGTGTGTATCCCAAACCATTAACTCAAATACTTCTATTCAGATAAAATGAATTTATTAAGTAGGTTTTGTTAAAGTCATTACCAATTTTCTTCTGTGGATTCCATCTATTTAGTTTCATAAAGAAAAATAATAGTGCTTTGGTTTCCACAGAGTATAGAGATTTGATTTAGAAGAGGGTTCCTGAGAAATATTTAATTTGCAGTAACTCTTCATTGCTACTATTAAAATAGCAGGTGTCAAAAATGTCCTGTTCAATGTCAAAAACATTGCTCCTTTGTATTTTCATTATATTCTGATTTTATTTTTGTTCTGTATTTACAGAATCACAGAATGGGTCAGTTTGGAAGGGAACACAGTGGGTCATCTGGTCCAACCTCCCTGCTCAGGCAGGGTCATCCCAGAGCACATGGCACAGGATTGCACCAGATGGTTCTAAAATATCTGCAGAGAGGGAGATTCCACAACCTCTCTGGGCAGTCTGTTCCAGTGCACAGTCAGCCACACAGTAAAGAAATTCTTCCTCATGTTTAGGCAGAACTTTCCATGCATTGGTTTCTGCCCCTTGCCTCTTGTCCTATTGGTTGGCACTACTGAAGAGAGCCTGGATGCATATTCTTGGCACTCTCCCTTGAGATATTTATACACATTGATGTGTATTCACAGTTGTCCCTTCTCTTACTGAGAAGCGACAAGTCACTTCTTGAGGCTGAACAGGCCCTGCCCCCTCAGCCTTTCACCATAAGAGATGTGCTCCAGTCCCTTGATCAGCTTTGTAGCTCTCTGCTAGACCTGCTCCAGGAGCTCCAGGTCCCACTGTACTGCAGAGCCCAGAGCTGCACACAGATGGACTGACCTGCTGGACTCACCAGGGCTGAGGAGAGGGACAAGATAATCACTGACCCACTGGCAATCCTCCTCCCAGTGCATCTCAGGATACCATTGATTCTCCTGGCCACAAGGGCACTGCTGGCTCATGGACAGATCTTGGCCTCCAAGACCCCCAGGTCCTTCTCTGCAGAGCTGCTTTCCAGCAGGTCGGTCCCCAGCCTGTGCTGGTGCATGCAATTGTTCCTCTCCAGGTGCAGGACCTTGCATTTGCTTTTGTTGAATTTCAGAAGGTTCTTCTCTGCCCATCTCTCCAAACTGTTATTCTTAAAATGCTTAATTTATCACTGTTTCACTAGTTTTCTTAATTATTTTTACTAACATGCTGAATTAATTTGCTTTACATGAGAACTACCTGCTCACTTACCTTAGAATTTGTACAGTGCCAGCTCTTGGTTAACTCACAGTTAGAGTTCTTCATACAATTGCATATGGTGAAGAGAGTGGCAGGACAGGCACCCCCACAGTGATTATGTGCCTAGTTCCAGTAAGAGTCTATTTGAGCTAAGCAAGAGGTTAAGAAATGGGAATGACAGCAGAGCAGCTCTGATTCTGCAGACATTCAGGCTTGGCCCTCTCTCATGTGGGATGTCTCCTCTTCAGTGTCAGTTACAAAGGACAAAAATTTGTCTGTGTTAAAATGTGTCATGAAAGTATGAGTGTACTTTACATGAGTTACCAAAATACCCTTTATTGGTGAGAAATTTCAGTTATTACTTACCTGAGACAAAGCATTCAATATTTCATCCTAAGTCCTTAGGGCATGCAAAACGTCTCTGCCTTCTTCCCCCCAAAAACCCACTTTACAGAGCAGTCTCTAAATTCCCTAATAGTGTTCTGAAAAGGGGATATAACTAGGAAAAGATCTCTCTTTCTCTGAAAAGAAAGAAGTCAAAAAGAAAAGAGAACACACACAGCATCTACAATGGATTGTGTCCTTTGCCTGGTATTTCCTTATCTTTTTATGAAGAGAATTCATGAATGAAAGCTGCTCCTACCAGAATGCCAGTAACAATGTCAGTTCATGGGATCCAACTTCAGCAGAATTTCCTTGTGGTGTAAATAGCTTGTGTTGATTGTGCTTGTTGTGTTTGAATTTTCTGTTGTCTGAGTTAATTACATGTTGGAAGCATAGGACAAAATAATGCATGTGAACTACTGAATTAGCTGGAGTTTTATTCTTCTTGAGCCCCAAAGCCAGACTCTGTTGTTCTTCTCATATGGAAGGATACTGCAGAGAATACTTACTGCAGAGTAAACTGTGGCTCCAGCTTCACAGGGTAAAGGAGGAGAGATGTCTTGACACTTTCAAACATGGAGCTCACTTCTGTTGGATCATGGCAGAGGGGTTAAACTGCAGATGTAAACTGCTATGTGCAAAGTGATCCAGCAAATTGCAGAACTTCACAACTGGGAGACTGAAACATGTCCTGAAAGATAACTGGTTTTGTATCATTTTGTCCTGAAAGATAACTGGTTTTTGTATAATTCATGCTATACAGCAGCTTTCTTATATGATGGTAACATTTGGTAAAGGTACTGATTTGCTCACATGTGAAAACAAGCTCTGTTACCATGTAAGTACACAGGAATTTTTGCATCGACTTGGATGGTACAGGCTGATGACTTGCTTCAGCTTAAAGATGAAATTTCAGGCAATGGTGAAGATAAATTTATAAGCTCATATAGCCTTGTTTAAAAACTGATCCTAAGAATAAAAATACTGTTTCTAGCTAAGACCCACTGCAAAAAAAAAGAAAAGAAGAAGACTTACAAATGAAGTATAGTTACATTTTACTGTCAGTTAATCTTCCATCAATAACTTAAATCATATTTATCCGTAGTGCAATATCTTTGTGGCTTCTGTCTTATCCTTTTGTCTGTTTGTTTGTTGCCTTGTTTCAGCTACCCAGAAAAAGCTTATTTCAATGTGCTTCTGAGAAAAGTTCTTTGTTTTTGAAACTGTGCTCCTAACACCTCCACCTCTGCTCTGATAAAGCATTCATCTCTTTAGAAGCCCCTTATCTTCATGTTCCTCAGAGTTCTGGGATGCAACTTTTCTACGACCATGTCTCTGTGCTACCTCTGGAGCTGGGGCTTATAAACTGGGTCTTGGCTCTAAGCTCTCTCCTATGAATGCATCTCTCTGTTTGCTCAACATGTATGATCCCACCATTCACAGGCCATACCATCTCTCTTCCTCTGTTTGTGTTACTATTTAATATAAAATATTCTACACTTTGTGTGGAGTACACCTTTCTTCTTTAAAAGTTACCTTCTTTATTTAAAAATAAAAGTAATGAAAAGTTCTTTATTACAAACCTTCATAATTTTTCTTTACCTGTATAACTATTTGATACAAATTTATTGTACAGAACTCTGATTTTTAGGTTCTGTCTTCTGCATTACTTACTGCCTTACTGCATTTTTTGGGGGAAGGGTTTGTGTTTTGGAGTTATTTTTGGGGGGTGGGGTGGGGTATGGTTAGTGTGTTAATTAAGAATTACTTAAATTTGTTTGAAAAATAACATCTTTCCCTCACACAGATCTCCAGTGAAACTTAATGGTCACCTGCAAACAATTTAGTGAGGATCTGTAACAGCTCTGGATTTCCTTTTCTCGGAATTCTGCTTCAAATTCTGTTTTAATTTCTTCTGACCATTTCTATTCCTAAGGGCATCCTAATTATTTCATCCATTCTTACATACCAGAGATATGATCTCACAGCTTTCATCCTTGGTTTTATTCTTTCTGATACAACCAGTTAGCTCACATTCAAGAATTTGTAACTTTTTCATAGCCAAAGAAGAAACTGTTTATGAATGTAGATGTTTCCTTTCTGGTATCATTCTTGTTTTCAACAAGGAATATTTTCCCAGTTCTGTGTCCCTGTATGCAGTAGGAATCAATAAAGAAGGTGCTTTTACTCTGCCAGATGTTTCCAAATTATTTTACTGATACTTCATCTCTTTAGTTTTCACTCTTATGTCTTTCTCTTTTCCTTATACCACCTCTGTGTTCTTAAGGTTGGAATGCTAACACAAATTCAGCAAAAAAATTCAATTAGTAGGAGGTGTATTTATTAGTGAATAAAAGTTTTTCAGCTGTAAAGAAAGAAATAATTCTTTTGTTTGATTTCATCAGGAAAGGTGCAGGCATATCTTGAAAAACATATTAAAAATTAAAATTGTATTAAAATCTTATTTATACAGAATATATGTTAGGTGAAAGCGTTTTATTGGTGGTACAAATTCTTTTTGAACCATGTGTTGTTTTGGTTTTTTTCTTTCCTGCATGTAGTCATGAATAAAAATGAACCTACAAGCCAAGCTTGACTTTGCAATTGCATGCATTACCTTTACGTAAAATGGTCACATTTAAACAAACTTAACAATTTTACTAAATATGTTGGCAAGTAGGATTCCAGCTTGATCATGGACTTATATTGTTGTAGAAATAGATAATCAAAATGAAATCCAGCTCACATTCCAAAATAGACTGTCTCTTTAGAAAAGAGAAATTAAATTATTAAAGTCTATTTGTGCAACAGTAGAAGGTTGATAAAAATTTCAATAATCATTGCTTTCTATTTAGCAAGAACACAATATTTCCATAAACTTAGTGTGAGCAAAAACCTCTGTGTTAAATCCAGAATGAATAAACTGGCTGAACTTAAAAGGTTCTGAAGTAAGAGTTATTTCAATTTAATAGTTTTATGCTGGTCTCTGAGTACTCAGGGACTTAGTACTTTGAAACAGAATTGGCATAACAATCAGTGAAGTGAATGATGTCATTTCCCAAGAGGCCAATTCAGGTTCTCCTTTTCCAGACAGATATTGTATGCTCAAACTTTGTTCTTTATTAAACAGAGATATGTAAACCTCAAGAAGATATTAATTTCAAACTTTCAAATAGAGTTAATACTTGAATTTCATACTTCTAAGGTTAAATCTTCTCTATCAGTCTGATCTGGTTGAGCAGAGAAGGTAAAAAGTACAATTAAAAAACCCCTATAATCTCCTGCCTACTCCAACATTTTCCTTTGGCTTTATTAATCTCTTCCTCTCCCCTTTCATTTAAATTTCTCTTTTGTTCTGTTTATGACCATTCCCATTTTCAGGTAGATTCCTGGACCGTGCAGCTGTTCTTTGGCTGAAGTGATAAGGAAAGGTAGCTTTGAAGAATTTTCTTGGTAAATTTCATTATTTTCTCCCCTGAAACACTGTTGCCAAAGATGAGATTTAAGGTTTAACATTAGTTGATGACTCTTAGCTGAGGTACAAGAACAGTGAAGATACTTCAGTTTGTGTTGTTCTTTATGTTGAATTAATTATTAAATATAGAAGCATATAGTAAATGTGAAGTATATAGTATATTTGTCCAAATCAAGATTTCAAAGAAGTATTTAACTGTTTTAATTCTCTTTCAAAGGCTCTCAGAGCACTCCAGCTGAAATCTACAGATAGATGCTAGGTTCAACAGTGTCTTTGCCTGATCTATATAAGATGCAAAATATGTGGTGAAAATAAATTAATAATTAAAAAACTTCATCATTACCATAGTGCTTGTAATTAGTTTAATTTCTTTAATTTATTTGGTGCTAATTAGATTTCTTTTATCTTATCCTCCTTGGCCTGGATCAATTCCACTTCACATTAGTCTGTGCAGCCTAAGATTTGCTTCCAAGAGCAGTAAGATGACTCATGCTTTGGAGGTAACTGCTTTTTCCTTTAGCTATTGAGGTAGCCAAGACAAGTCACTAAACCTAGGTAAAACTCTATTTGTTGTGTAAAAGCACTATTGCCCAGCTGTGTAATGCTGCCCAGGAAAACAAAAATTGTGTGCTGGGACCAGGTCTGTTCCTAAGCTAAGCATTCATTTCTAGGAAAATTCCTTTCTAGAGTGAATGCATTTATACATGAAAGTATCTGTACAGTGTGTCCCCTGGACATGAGATAACCACTACAGAAGCACACCTACCCTGCCAAAAAGTAAAGTCTTTATTGAAGTCTGATGAGGTTTTCAGAAAGACAAGAGCCTTAGAATTTCTTCCATATTTTACTTTGTATTTGAAGAAACCACAGTGAGTGGGTCACACACAAATTCACACTTGCCCACGCATCCACTCACACGGAAGGGGTGTCCGCTTTGGGGATGTTTGCACTGAGTGTACAGACTGCCAACCACTACACCTAGCAAAATGTTCAGCAGCTGAAATTGCTTTGATAATTTGAGCTGTGTGCATTCAAATACAGAAATACAAGAATATGGCCATTGTTGATGTTTGTAACTATTGTAACCATCACTATTACCTAGTGCTTGGAAACACCATGTGGTCTTGAAATAACCAGTGGTTGCAGGCCTCTCCTCTCTGTCTTCTTGCTAATTGCCATGTTAATGAATTGTTGACATGTGATTGCGAGGAAAGTTTCAGTGATTACACAACAGAAAGGTGAAAATTGCAACAGTGAGCATGAGAAGTAATGCCAAGCTCTAGGTAGATGTCTTGATAGCCTTTTGCAGCACTCATTAAAATTTCAATTGTCTTTTTTTTTATGCACAGGTAGGACTGGCATATTGAATTCATATAAACACTTAATATAAAATTCTAGCCATTTATTATGAGATTATTTATTTTAGGACCAGAGTTTTCCTTTAATAACTTACAGAGAGAGAAACAGCTACTTGTGAGGTTGAGATCTGGATTGTTTTTAAAGATAAAGCCTGGGAAGTAGAGGAAATTCAGAGGAATAATGCTATGCAGCAACTTAGCACTAGAGCAGGCTAGTGTTCAACTAGGCCATCTTAATTCTCTATTGAGCCCAGCGTAAACTCCCTAACTCTGTTGCTGATCCCCAGGTAAATGTAGATTTTGGAACACAGCAAACAGGGACCCACATTCGGAATTCTGACAGCGTGCGTGTGTTCAGGCTGCAGAGGGGTTCTTCCTCTAGATCTGATCCCATGTAACCTCAGGTCTAAAGTTAAATATTCAGAGACATGATCCCTTCTCACTGTTATTGGGAAAAGGCGGGTCTGAAGCACTGGCTGAGTAGCAGCCTAACGTGAGGACAAAGGACCCGGCTCTGTAAGAATATCAGTGCTATCCATTTATGTCGCCATGTTTATGGAATGACACGAGGAAAACCCCATGTGGCATTATTTGGTACCACCCTTGGAAGTGGACTACAAGGCAAAGACCCAACAGGAGGGTGAACATCTGACCTATGAACAATAAGTTGCTTAGAAGGAGCTACAAATGTACACAGAATTTTGCAAATGACTTGGAAAGCAAACTACTTTCCCAAGAAGCTTCCATTTGAGCTAGTGAACTCTTTATAGAAAAATAAGAAGAATAAGTTATGTACTACGTATGTTCTTTATAAAATTTTGAGAATTTAGTATCTGTAAGAGGATGGTAATGCAAACTCAATTAACTTTTAAACAGGGAAGATATCTTTGCTCCTATATTTTCAAAAGAAAAAGCAAGAGATTTATTTCATTTTTATTGGAAATAAATTTTTTTTCTTGCTCTATATAACTATACAATACTGTAAAGAGTAAAAAGTTATTTAAAACCACACTTTAAATTTTTTTAATGGTTGTTCTTTTTATATTTTCATCTCAAGAAATATTACTGAATAATAAAGCTCCAGATCTCAGCCTAAAAATGCAACTGATCTATAGTTATTATACTGAAACCACTGTAATTATTCTTACTTTATTAAAACTATAGCAAATCAGTCCTAATAATAGTAAGACTACAGTAATCATATTGAATAATAGCTGCAAGTTATTATCTCTATATTTACTATACTATTATAATAATTACAGCTCAACTATATGGTTTTATTTAATACAACGCCTAAATTTACCATGGCAATTTTATTCAAGTATCTTCCTATACATATTTCCTAGAATACAATAAGTAAAACTTCTGGTGTGACCTAGGAAAGCTTCATATCTATTTTTAAAAACTGTCATTAAAAAAAGATTGGTAATTAAATAATATAGTTTAAAATTAATAAATTTGAGGCTTTCATGAATGAAAAAAAAATTGTCTTTTGTCATGGTACAAGAAATTTTTTGCAACATGATGAAACCAATTTTTAAGATTAAATGAGAAAGTAAATTATATGTTTTAAAACATTTGAGAGATTTGTTTCCTTTAAAATTCTCCAAAGATTTTTTAAAGTGGTAAAACAGTCTATTTTACTATACTATCTTATCTTAGTAAAAGTTAAGTTACAGTAGTAACTTAACTTTCTTAGTAAAAGAAAAGTTACAAACAGTGAAACTGGACAGAAAATGCATAGATTCTGCATGTGTCCATATATACAGGAGTTTGTACACTCATACAAGAATATTGCAATTCCTGCGCTTTAATGGGGATATAAGGGGGCAATTTCACTTATTTTGAGAGCTGGTTGTGTCTCTGTGTTAGGCATTCCAGTTTCACACATTCAGAGTCTCATGACTCTCTGTAAGGCCATTTGCTTTTCTCATATTTAGCTTGCATATCCTTACAGTTCTTGCCAAAAGCCAACTGACACTATTTTTGTACATCCCACACCTCCTTCTCTAATATTTCCTGTATGTCACCCATTACAGGTTATTACTCAGAGTATTTTGAAACCATAATGACCTGATCTGTGATCAGACAAAAACCTGTCTCCCAGTCTATGGGTATCCCTTGAGATTTTCAAGCTGGTGATTTAGGAAATGGCAATTTTTATTGCCGCCTTGCTACGTAGGATTCACAAGAATGTCTAGGCACAACCTGCCTCCCACAGGCCTGGTGGTCAAGCTATCAGGTCTGTACAAGTCTTCCCTACCTGAGCTCAGAGAATTTAACTTATAAAAGCAAGTAAGCTTTTAAAACTCCTGGGCTAGAATCAGACTATTTATAAGTTCTCCTTTCTGAAGAAGGATGGGATAAACCAGAAAATAAAGAAGGAAGAAGTGCACACCAATGCCTAAGCATGGGCCATTTCATTTCCTATGGGATGAAGGCAAGAACCTTTCTTCAGGTAGGACACATCAGACTTAATCTATTTCACCTGAATGTTTTAGTTAAATCAGGAAGAACACGGTACTTCTCCCTCTTCCACATACAAAAATTACAGTGTCACTACACAGCCAGCATGATAGCCTTTCTTAGTGTGAAGAGGGAACTTATGCTATAATGAAAGGGAAAAAAGTTTAAAATTGCCCAACACAAAAAAAGGAATTTTAGGGTTAGGCTGTCACTGTATTAAAGATTTATTTTTCAAGCTAAGACAAGCAGTGAGACAATATGGTCAGTCATATGCAATCAGAATCCCAAGCACTTCCAGAGAACCCGAATCTGGTAGAAACTGAAGTTCCTGAATTATCTCCAGTTTAGCAAAATGTAGTAAAATTAAATTTCAGAACATCTCCCACAAACTTCTAATGTGAAATGTATGTGAAAATAACTTACACTTGAAGTCTTTTTTCTATAATTTTATGAGAAAGAAAATGCATAATATGCTAGATATGAAAATTTTTGCAGCTCTAAGATTTGTGGGTGTCTGAAACTACTTGTCAACATAAATAAATAAAATAATATGAACTGATAAATACAAGTAACAATAAAAATTGAAATATAATGTATTCATATCCTGATTTGCCTGTCATTCAAGTTCTCTTCATTTAAATAATGAGTTGAACTTTTTTAACTTAGCAGAGAAAAACTAATTTTTTGTATTTATCAAATTATGACCATTTTAGTCAGTAGCTATACATATGTGATAAACTGGTTAGAACTGCATGCATATGCAAAGGTAATCAATGTCAGCGTGATGGGAAAGAAGAACAAGAAGTGGAGCTGTGGGGAGTTCTGACTCACAAAGAAGCAAAATGAAAATATGGCTATGAATAGTCTGAGTGAGCCTGTGAGAAAGAGTTCACTCTGCCATGACAAAAGAAGTCACAGGGGAACATGATGCTTGCCAGCACAAAGAAATCTAGCAACAGGAAGGAGGTGAAAGTCAAGAACCAATGTGTACGAGGAGTCTAAAATAAATTTAATTCAGAAAGCGACAGAAAACTTCCCCCTAGAGGAGACCTTTGTTTTACGTTATCACAGAACAAGCAGAAACACAACTGAAGGGGTTATTGCTGTGTCTGCCAGCTGGAGGCCAGTCACTGGAGCAGACTTAATCATTAAACAGGATCCTCCACCCACTGGCAGGCTCTCATGGACCAAATTCTAAAAAAAAAGTCTCCTTTTGATTGTATGTTCAACCACGGCTGCAACTCTGCAAGATCAGCAAGCTGCACGGGATAATATTATGACGAAGATGACTTATTTATTCTTTAGTCTTCAGTAGCAGATGTAACCCTCCACACAGACAAAAAGCCCTTTCTGCACAGCCCTCTAGAAGCACGCAGGGTCTCTGGGCAGGCCCTGAGGAGCACACAGCCTATAAGAGATCAATAGTCACCATCATGGGACAGTTACAAAAGTACAGACGTGAAAACAGAGATGCAGCTTTAAAAAATGGGTTTGTTAAAGAATGGTAATATGAACAGCTATGCTAAACATGCAAGACTTTCTTGTGTGCCTAATTTCCCTCCTACATCTGCAGTGGCACATGTGATCAGGGTTTGATACTTGATACTCTTGGAACACTGGCAGAGCCTGTTGTTCTTCCAGGTGAGTCAAAAGCATCCAACCCCTGCCCAAGCCAGCAGCATCAACTTGCCTGAGTTCCTTATTAAAATGGCAATGTATGAGGAATGCTGAAGGCTGCAATCTATATCCTTGAACGCCCCAGTGGCACAGAGTTGAGTGGCTCTGTCCTGGCATTGTCCTTCCAACAGAGTAAGAACAGGGCTTGAATAGAGTTCCTACCTACCTGGCCTGCTGTGCCAAGGCACTCGTGCTCCTTTCGAATTTGGGAGGGTCTTGGACATGGATAGGTTAGTGAGCAGTAAGGCACTGTCCAGTTTATAAAATACTTACAAAAATATACACCATCTTTCTGACAAATGGGTTGAACTGTGGAGGCCCATGAGCCTACCAGGGCTGTGCCCTGGAAGAGTACACTATAGGCTCCCGGCATTCCCCACAGGTTAAGGTGAGAAGAAAGGACTGATGGGAGCAGTTATGCAGATTAAGTTATTCCATATAAGGTTATGTTATGAACCCTGCTTTCTGATTGGTTCATTTTGTGTTCTATATAAGGTATGATTTCTGTTTCTCTTTGTTCATTGGTTCCCTGCCCTCTATATAAGTTTATGCTTACCTCATTTCATGGCCTTCTGGAGTAGCTCCCTACAGCGTACAGCTTATGTTTTTCTTGCACATTTATTGTTAGCGTGCCTTTTGTTTCACTTTTTTAAACTTTGATTTTTGAGCACTCCAGTCATACCCATCCTTATTTTATTTATTGCCGCACTCCCAGCTGACCTGGTCACACAACATTAAACTAAATGTGCAAGGCCTGAATTTATCTCTTATTTTACTGAACATGTTAAAAGAAGAGCAGCACTCATCATGGCATGAAGAAAGCAAAGGAAATAGACTGGGATAACTGGAAATATCCCTGTTACTTCAACATTTCAGTTTCCAGAACATTTTCCCCAGCCAGTGGCCATCCACACAGGGATGAAGAAAGAAAAAACTCATTTTCCAGCTGCAAAATGATAGAATGTCAGCAATAAATCATGTTCCTCTTTCTTAAAAAAAGAAAAAAAAGAAATAAAAAGGAAAAAAAAGAAGAAACAAAAAAGATTTTACATGCATGTTTTATCATATTTTGTAGAAAGCTTTTGAAAATGTTTTATCGCATCAGTGTTAGCAGTTGAGTCTTTTTGCGTGAGAATGTAGCAATGGCTGTTCTGGGTTAGATGAAGGGTTTATCTAACCCAGGTATCTTATGTTTAACAGTGGCCAATAGCAAATGCCTAGGGAGGAATATAAGAGCAAGACATGCAGTGATGCTCCCTGGGTATGTGCTTTCAGCCACCAGAAATCCACAGCTCAGGGACGTTCCAACCCAGAGGTGTTATCTCTATGTTTAGTAGCCTTTGATAGATTTTCTTCCATGAATGTGTCTAATAGCTTTCTGAACACCTGTCAGCTTTGGCATTATAGTGCCAGCAAAGCAGTAAAGCAAAGGGGGAAACCAGATGTGGATAAAAGGCCATTTTGATAAAAGGCCTCTTTTTTTAGCAGAGAAAAGTACCCGAGGACTAACAGAGAGGGAGCCTCATGTTCAAAATAAGAGTTTTGAACTTAATAGTTTGTGAGCTGCCCCAGAATCCTTGGTCACCACATGGGATTCCTGGGAACTGAAGTCTTCAGGACTGAATCAACAACTTATAACCACTAATGTAACTGAGCCACAAGCTAGATTAACAGTGAAAAAACCAAAAAAACATAGGAGGCCAAACTGACTTATTTTGAAAGTGGAGAAATTGTTTAAGAAAAACAGTTTTTCCTGAAATTTCATAAGGAAGAGAGTGCATTTAAGGTAAATATATATTCATGCGGGTACCAACTTCAATCCTAAAGTTATTATTGTCTGATAACTGACTATCTGGGCTCTTAATATTCAATAGCTGTATCACCAAAGATTTTCTCGCATTCTGAAATGAATGTTTTTAAACAAAGTACTCATTAGGGCAAAACTTGTCTTCTACAAAGGAATTACATCAAGCCAAATTCATCCTCCAAAGTAAAACTTGAGCCTTCAAAGAAGAGAATTAGGAAACATTTAAATACAGTTAAATGCTTCTGTAGTTTCTATGGCCTACACAGGAATGCTCAGATGAGTCTCCTAACCCACAGAGCATGTTCTAACATGACCATCAGTGCACCCTCTCAAATATAATGTACCTGTAGTCTCTATAAATAGCTTTTACTTGGAGTGCTGACATCTAAATATTTTTATAACCAATGCATGGCTACAAGCAGTTCTAAACGGCCCTGAAATGGCTAACACAGAATTGTAATTCCCTTTTTACTCATAAATGAAATAACAAAAAAAAAAATCAACAACATTCTTTGGGAAGCTAAGAATACAATTCTTGCAATGCTGAGCAGCTGTATATGAAGTCACTTGAAATTTGTTTGCTTTGGAAGGATAGAGTTAGAATTAGACCAGGAGCAACAACAAACGTATTTCTAAAATGTGAGTCAAGCAAAGAAGGAAATAAGCCAGCATTCCAAGGGGAGCACAGGAAACCAGAATACCCCCATATCATATCCAAAAAATAAATAATTCAGTTGAGCCCCACCATGTCATTTTCTCAGTGGATTTAGTGATCTCCCATGCAATAACGTGCCACAGTACTTTTTGATCTGCATCAAAATTAATAGTCAGCCACTTTATGAAATATTATCTTTGTTAGCTTTACCACTAACAAAAATACACTTTCAATTCTTCACATCCACATAGCACACCTATTAAAGCAATCTGGGAAATTAGTTTGAGATAAACTGTACAGCAATTTTATTCATAGCCTCCCTGTATCTCACACTGTTAATCTGCATCACAGCTCACTAAATAGTGCCTAATGTTTATTGCATTTAACTGAATGTATACGATTCTGAGGGTACGCCAGGGACCGATTATCATAATTATACATGTTTCTATGGAAACCCACAAGTCTATCAGTTTTGATTCATTATATTGTTATACCTTCTAGCACTTTCTAATTATTAGGTGCCCATAAAAAAGTCTCAGTCTTGCTGTTACTATAGAAATGAGCTATAGACAGGCCTCAATTGTTAACCCTTACAGGGTAGGAATGGAAAGAAGGAAGAAACACAGCACTGGATAGAGGGCAGATGTTTTAATAGGCTAAAATATAAACTATTTTAATTTGCAATCTAAACTTTCTTTAATGGCTTCACTGAACTTTCTCATTTGTTTGAAGAAAAAATCCATCTAGGAAAACAGAGAAAACAACTTGGCTGTTTGCCACACAGTCCTGGATATGGGATGTTACAATAGTGCTCTGCAAATGTCCCTCAGTGAGAATATAAGATTCTCTTGAAAGACGTAAGTGTCATTAACAGACTATGGAAAACACTGTAATGTTTGATCATTAGAAATCTATAAAAAGTCTGTTAAACTAAATGGGAATATTTGTACTCTTCTCACTGGCCTTCAGTCTAAAATTGGCCTAACGTGCCACTGGGTGATTGATTGGAGAGTTGGTTTCAATGCTGGAACTACAGGAATTACAACTGTGTTCAGTGGGAAATCACAGGAAGCCCAGATTTTCTCAGGTGACTTCCATAAAGGAAGAATAATCCCGGAGAAAATGAGTTATAATGAAAGTAATAAAACGACTCTATTTTGATATGGTTATTTTAGTTTAAGTTAATGCTATTGCTTACTTTGGCATATAATATACCCATTTTCCTCTTCATCCTGTATCTTCTATCATAGCCCCATGAAACCTAAAAGGGACCGAGTGGTTTCACTGTATCCCTAACCCTCCTTCTATTACAGTTTTCAATTAGAAATGCCTTTTAGTTTAGATCAGCAAAGCTCTCCCAAAGTGACAGCTCACCCTTCACACTGCATATCTATTTATTTTGGAAATCAACACACCATTCAATAACCTGAGAACAGGCCTGATTGCTATGCTAATAGTATTCAAAAATATGTCGACGCCAATTGAAACAAGTAAACTAGGATTAATTCATAAAGTCAATAATAAAAGAGAAGGGGAAACATTCATACTTTTGCTTCTTTAGCTGAAATTTTACCTTGCAAGCTTCTGTCTTAGAGGAATGGCCACAACACAGTTCATAGGAGATTTCATCTAATACTTCAATTTTCCTATTTGGATCTGGCTTTTTGGGGTACAGTTAAAAAACCCCCAACAAAACAAAAACAAAGCAGTGAAAAAATATCACTGCATATTCATGTAATTGTGCAATGGACATGGCATAGAACTTTTCAGCTAAAAGTTATGTACTTTTCATTCTGAGTTAGGGGAAAAAGCTGAGAATTTAAAATATATTCCCATGTTCTAAAATACTCACATTGTGTAATTAGCTGTAATCTACATATTCAGTTCTAAATCAGACTTCCACAACTTCCAGTCAATTTGAGCTAAATCACATTACATACAACAATGAATGAGATGTACATTTGCATTTATATGTAAGAACTAGCATAAAAGAAAGTGAAGAGTGTCATTCTATATAAAGGTCTCAGATTTATACTATATTTTCAAGGACCCTTCTGTTCAACTTCTATTTTACTACTGCCATGGAGAAACCAGATTTTCTGCAAAACAAGCTAAGCAGCTAAAGAGAAAATTTAATCACATAATTTAAAAAATCCACTAATTGGTATATTAATACGTAATTTATAAGGTATAATATGTTCGGCTAGATTAAAATAAAAATCAGACAGCAGAGGATATGAATATTTACGCAATTTAGCATTTCCAAATAATATGACAATGCACAGGGCCGGATCCTCAGCTAAGTTCAATGGAGCTTTGCCAATTTACACAAGCTGAAGACCTTGCATAATATCTACCTTTTCAACTCAGTTGCTCATGGCTATGCTGTATAATTGTCACACACTCCAGGTGACGGCAGCATGAGAGTGTGTCCAGCAGTGTCCAGCAGTGTGTTGATGTGGGCAGTGAGCATGGCTGACAGCTTGAGCCACTCACACCCCCCAGCAGTGCCCACTGAGCCACTCACACCCCCATTTGTTCACTGACTTGATCATTCCTTTCCCATCTGCTTTAAGGTGAATATCAGTCCTTCAAAGAAATATACAGAACTTAAAGATCACTTCCATCTAGCAGGTGAAATTGGACCTCCCATGGTGTTCTTAGTAACATTGCCTTTGTGACATTATTCCTCTGGACACAGAGTCCAGTCCCACTGACCTTCATCTTCAGACATTTAGTGTACTGGAAATTAGTCCATCAAAATTAACTCAAATAAATTAATTAATCAATCAATTAATGGATGAATTATCTAATTAATTATTAACTCTTAGGTAATTTGTTGCTCATAAAAATGTCATAGGATTTATCATACACACAGTCTAGTGCTACAGGATTATATTTGCTACCTGATATATACCTTTTTTAACATATCTCTAAATATTATTTCATAACTCCCTGAAAAAAGCCTGCATCTAGCTATTTCTTTTCCAATTAAATATCAGATTCTTCTAAGAAATATAAAAGCTGGTCTCATGTTTACACAAATGAAGAATACCTAATAGCCAGTACATCTCTGGTGCCAAAGTGACAATGCACGTCATTGCTGCTTAAAGCAGCATTTTTGTGCCATCACAAATTACAAGAAAATGTCTAGAATCTATGTAACAACTTCCTTTTCAGGAGACTTTTTAGATTTCAAAATATTTCCTACATAATTAAAGAGAAACATCTTAAAATTGGTACATACACGGGCAAGAACAAAGTAAGGGGAAAAATCAAGGGTAGAAAAAAATTGGATAGATTAGTCATAAATGTTAGATTATCACAGCCGCTGAGAATTACACAGAACCTCCTGACAGCATATTTACTCTTTTTCAAAGGTGTTGAGTTTACAAAGTTTGAAGTTGTTTTTAGAAGTTAGCTGAGGCTAGCTAAAGCTACTTATCTGAAATTGCTTTAGCACAGATTTTTGCTTATGAATACGTATGCTGTTTTGTACGAAGTACTTTTCCAACTGCAGGAATATTAGTATGAGCATACTCCCATCTCTTCAAGTCTTTAGCTTCAGTAGCTGGTTGAATTGGCTTTGTACTACAAACTCTTCAGGGCAGGAACCTTGTCTGCTGTGATGTCATGTCATAAAGACCATGGCATGACTTTCCCTCTCCTCCCTTATCAGCTGTATTGAATAGAACTCTGAAGATGATATAGACCTATGGGAGGGTTTTCTGGGTTGTTATTCAAAAATTGATTCAGAGAAGCTAATGTTCGAAGTTCAAAGAATTATTTTTTCTTAGCTACGTGGATTCAGTTCGGCTATTATTTTACACCATTCATTATTTGAAAGGATTTCATAATCAAAGGAGGGAAAAGTTCAGCTAAAGAGTGAAGTCTTCTCCTACAAAAAGACATTCTGATATGAAATTAATGTTCAGATTTCACCTTCTCTAAATCTTATGATATGTCTGATTAAATCATTAGTCATTTTTATTTTTCTATGACCAGCTGTTGTCTTGACCTGGAGTTTTGGAACATGAAAATTTTCCTACTATTGACCCTACAGCTTGGCTGAATACCTAACTGCAGCTTCAATGTCTTTGTCAACAAATTCCTTCATTCTGCCAGACTTTGGATAACTCTGGGTTCTCTTCAAATTTATATTATGGCAATACAAAGCAAAAGAAATTCAACCATTAACTACCTGGACTGTGAGTGGGATTTTTAAACCCATGAACACTGAGATTTTCCTAAATATGTTAATTATAAAAATACTGGTATTAATATAAGTTTATATTAAGAGTTTTCATGGAAAGTACATTATTTTTTTACTTAGAATTGCCCAATGCATTTGTTCTGGTGAAGCACAGCACTTGCACCAACATCTGTTTCTGGATAGAAGTGTGAAAATCAATGAATTGCTGCAGTTTTATAATGAGACTCAAGGAAAAGGGAACAAAATTAAATTCTAAGTTTTCACTCTTATTACAGTAACTAAATAAAGACAGGAGATTTACCCATGAGTCTTGCATCTTGCTGTAATTGTCAATTGACTCGAGTTGCAGTGGCAAAGGCCGTAGTTCATTTTGTGCCAGATTTGTTTGTGTATGTGGAGACCTCTGGGTGGGGTGATGTTTGCATGAGGCTAAAATCATCCTTTTTTTTTTGTGCAGTGCATTTAAAAAAGATGTGTACCTCTGAACAAATTCTCCTACTTCTGCTACAAGCAAGGAGCCACGGTCTGAGGACAGCCAAGGGGAAAGGAGGGTTCAGGATGCTCAAACGTGTCACCTGTCTATATGTGTGTAGGAGGAGAGGCAGTCTGTTTAAGTGAGGTTAAACTAATGTGATGAATAAAATTTTCAGTTTTAGAGCTGTTGGATGTTATTGACCCACTGACAGTTGCCAGGCATAAAATGAGGGAGACATATTTGTCATAGAACCCTTGCACTTCAGATTGGATTTCACTTCTGAGCCTTTAAAACTAAAAACATACAGTGACTTGTATAGTTAATAAGAATTATGATCATTCTCACCCTAACTTCACGTCAAATATTCAAATGAGATTCAAAACCCAGCCCTAAAGAAGAGACAACTACTGTGAACCTAAGACTAAGGGACAAGCACTTGAGAGGAAAATGAATAGTGCTCACCAAAAATCTTTTTGGTTCTTCTTTTAAGAGGAAGATAAAAATTGCACTCTTTTGCAAGAAGACCAAAGATAGGAACTGCATATGCCTAGCAGAAGCCTTTGGTAGCTCTAAACGGAGCCCCTAGATTCATGCTGCCCCTCCAATACACATTGCCCTCTTTTGCAGTGATCACCTGCAGCTGCCCTGAAGTGATCTTGATCTTCTTGCTCCCCCAGTGCCTTTACCACACGCACATTTCCTTGTTTAAGTCTGTTTGTCCCTGGGCTCTTGGGACTCTTTGAGGGCCCAAGGCTAACTGCTCCTTTCTAAGCCCTCTGTTGTCTGCCACATACCAAACTCCTTCTCCTGCAAGCCCTACAGATCTCTTTCTGCCTTTGTCTCTAGCTCTAAGTCTATTTATCTCATTCTTCCAAGTCCCTCTCCCTCTCTGTCTCCCCCATCTCTCCGTCTCACTCTCTCTCTCTCCCTCTCTCTCTCTCCCTCTCTCTCTCTCTCTCTCTCTCTCTCTCATGGCTTTCTTTCAGGCTGTTCTTTGCTTTAGGCCTCATTCTTGCACAGTGTGGTCTCTCTGCCTAATCAGCCGTGCGGCTCATTACGTTCGGGAGCCCTTTGCTATCTGTTTGGGTTTTTATAAAGTCTCCTGTCACCATGGTATCTTACTGTATTCTCACAACTGTGTCCACTTGCTGTTTTTTGCATATTAACACATACATGCGTATTATAATATTTGGTACAAACAAGCAAGAAGGTTTTGCTTGGGTTGTTTGCTCTTCTAGACCCTTCTCAGTTTCTTGTGGTTGTACAGGTAACTCTCTGCCATTCACGCATGCATTTTGAATCTTCATTAATGTCAGTTCTTCATTTCTGTTCTCCTTGTCATCAACATTCATCTGTCCTCAGCCAGGAGTTAAGAGAGCATTTTAGAATGAAGGAATTGTAAAACTATTATTATAGCAGCAGGCAGAATGGCAGCATAATTAATAAAGGTGCTCAAGCAAAATATTTAAAATAATTTTTGTTGGAAAATTCGGTCTTTGTTGTTTTGACAAAACACTCTACAGGAGTGCCACTTTACTTGGATTATTAGTGCCTCTTACGTGGATTCATTTCTTCTGTACCCATCCCCTTGCCCTCCCCCATTTGATTCCTTCCTGTTTGCTCTGCAACCATGGCAACTCTTCACCCCTACTGGAGGTTGGACATTTGACCAGTAGCATTAGGTCTGCTCCACTGAGTCAGCAGTTAAAGTCAGGGAAAGGGGGAAGCTCACATCTGGACAGACTTCCCTTCTGTGTGCATGTACATCTGCTTTATCAAATTCGGTCGTTCCAGGAAGACCAAAAGGGAAAAGATCTTTCTCTCTTTGTTCCTTCCTTTTCTTCTCTTACTCCCTCCCAGGACCCAGAGTATCTGGCTTGTGAAAATTCTCTAGGCTGCTTCAAAATTTAGCTGTGTAGCAAGTGCCAGTCAAAAAAGAATTGCTTCTTTGGCTTGTGTCATTTCTATGAGGAGAGAAAAGACAATCATTAGCTTAAAAAAGGTCATGTTTTTGAAAGCATCCATACAACTTTTCACTAAAGGATCTTTAAATAATTTCTATGCAATTAACGAAGTCTCACAACACTGCCCCAGAACTGATGTTATTGTACAGATGGAGAAACTAAAGGAGATTAAGTGACTTATACATTGTTATGTAAATCTGTGACAGAGCCAGTCACAGAACCCAACAATTTTCTTTAAAGTCATGTGACATTGTATGTACATTTGCAAATTTAGCATTCTTCTCCAGAAGTCCATTCATAAAGTTCCATTTAAGATTTTACTGTTCTTCTCACAGTAATGATCTTCTTGTTCAGCATGGCACTTAAGCACATACTTGTCTTCCAGCATGAAAATTGGTCTGCTTAAGGGATTTTTGTTCTAGTTATCCTACTAAAACTTTTGGTTTAATGAAAATTGTCTATATTAAAAAAAAAAAAAAAAAGACATTTTTTCAAAATTTTGCATGGAACATTGATTTTAGTAGATTTACATTCTCAAAGTAAAAAGCAAACACATCTTTCAGAACTTATAAGCAGATATATTGATCTTTTTTCTCAGCATAAGATAGTCCAACTACTTAACTCTATTTTTCTTACTTTGGTCTTATGAACCAATAAAGAGCAAAGAGCTCCTTTCTGTGCTGATAGCCAAAGACCGAGAGACAGGACTATACAACCTTACTGTGTATGAAGTGAAAAAAAAATCACTTTTAATATGCCAAATGCTAAGTCAGTTACAACTAAGGGGACTGAACACCTTTCAGGAAAATTGTCCAGCACCAAGCAGAATTAGAAATAAACCAGCATATGATACTGTGCTTATTTGACACATTGTACTATTTGAAGTTTATTATCTAAGGTGCTTTGAATTTCATATTTAGCAAATTCTTGGATGTACAGTAATGCAGCATGATACTTCTATGCAGTCTTCTAAATATTTATTAAAAATTAGTGCTCTTCTTCAGCTAATTAATTATTGACTATGTTTTCCACTTTACTCTCTTTATTTTGACACTATATACATTCATACAGTATTTGCTTTTTTCACTGTATCATGACACTGGTAACTCATACTCAGTTTGTGATCCATTATGTCTCCCAGCTTTTTTCTACACATCTGAAACCTGGTCTATTACTCCCTATTTCCTATTCAGTTCATCATGTCTAAAAGAAGATTTATGTATTCCTGCTTACTGAATTGTGTCCATTTTTTTCCAGCTGATTTCTTCAGATCAATTTAAGTTCTAATTCCATCTCTGGCATGCTTGCAGCCACTCCCACAGTAGTGTTCCCTGTAAATTTAATAAGCAAACTGTTGTATTATGCATCTTCCAGATTAATAATGAAAATGTGGAGTAGTACCAACCTGGTAAGTACTCAAAATTTTTTTTGCTCAGTTTTGCACATATCTGTAGTCAAAGAGTTTCATCTAGCTTCCTTATGAGATGCCTGAGACAGCATTTATTTAAGTCAAGAACAGTAATGTCTACTGTTTCTCTTATATCCAGTACACTGCCCAAGACTGTATCACAGCTGAACTGGTGTGACATGGTTTGACTTTGAACCATGCTGACTGCACACCTTTTTATATTCTTTGAGGTGCCCATAAATAATTTTCTTCGTTATCTGAGACCATCTCTCACAGAGAAGTGAAGCTGGCTATTGTACAGTTTCTTTAGTCTCTTTTTACCTTGTTATCATAGTCTTTACATATGGCCTTCTTAATTCTTCTGAAATATCACCTCTGAAAACAGTTCAGCGTTGCTTTAGCTACATGTATAGTAGGAATTTCATTACACCCAGGCATTTGAAAATGTCTGTGGTTTTTTTGTACTACTCTAAATGATTGTCTTAACCTGAGATTTCACAACTTTCCTTGGTGTTAGTAGTACTAACTTCCTGTCTGCTCACAGAATTTATAGTGTAGACATAAACAGAAATTAACTATGAAAACTAGTTTCAATTTTTCAACCTCTGTGAAGTAATGGTCTTAATTTCCCTTGTCTTGCTCCTCCTAAAACTGCTTTCCTTTCACCTTTCATGTATCTTGTAGAAAGTTTCTTCATTTATCCCTTGGCACTTCTGAATTTGTCTCAATACCTTCTGCTATTTTTTCATATTCATCTGCAGTCATTTGAACTACTTCTTACTTTCAAATTACTTTATTTTAGAGTTTTACTAAAGAGCTGATGATTTTACAAGATTGGTCTCTTAGTGTAGCTCCCACTTTTCCTCTGTAATGGAGTAATTAATATTAATTTTTTACAGGAATTTATTTCCTTACAGAATTTATTTTCTTTGTTTATCTGTACACCTCATCTTTCTCTGCAACTATTAAGGGTTCCCTCTTTGAAATGCACTACTTTTATGTTACAGGGTCACGTGTCTCCTTTCCTTAAAGATCTTGAACCTTTTCATTGCTTTGCCACTGCCACTTTGCCGCCAGTTTCCGCGTTTGCAGCTAGTCCTCTTTGAATGATCAGAACCAAATCTAGAGCAACCAATCCTTCAGGTACCCTTTTTTTTTCCCATAACTTGCATAGAAGAAGATATATAAAAGAACCACCAGAAAGACTGCTTGGCTTTTAAAAATGGTTATACATTTGAAGGACACAAATAAACTCTGTCAGCTTCTCTTAAGGAAAGTCAAACAGACAGCTGCTACCATGGCATTGGTCGCTCAAGAATCCTGCCACAACCTGGATTGTTGAGCTAATTAATTTTTAAGCATTTGCATTTGATGATGTAGACCATAATGAAGATGAAATCAATATTAGCATGTCCATGGTCTATCACAGCCCCATGAAATTGGCAAGAAATGAAGATTGTATGAAGTTAGATATAAATTAATGGGGTTTGTACTGATAATATAGTAAATATAATACAGATTTTTGCTCACTATTCAAGTAAAATAAAACAACCAATTTGCTAGTTGTACTAGCTAGTACAACCAGCTAGTTGTACTCCAGAGGCTAGCTGTAATTGTGGTATGCTTGGCATTCACTTTTACTTAGTGGCTAACATTTCTGTGTGTAGAGGCAGTAAAGTCAGGCTTGGATAGCTAAAAAAATAAACACTAGCAGTCTAATAAAGACCTGTGCCCTAGCCTTCTGTTTGTTACAGTTTGATAGCAGGTCAGATACCCTCAAAGTCATCTCTTTTGAGGCATTAAGTACAGTTGATAATTTCATGGTCTCACACGTCTGCATATTTACCTCAGTTTTTAAGTACTTGAGGTACTTTTCTTAAGGACTTTGCATAACAACTTCATTTTTCATGAATAATTGCATCTGCACAGTCCCATTTTCATTACTTTTTCTTTCAACATTAGGGACTCAAAGTACCACTTACCGAATGAAACACCATTTTTCTGTGTTTTCTGTGACACACTGAATATAAAAAATTTTATTTGTATCTGCTCTTCTAGAAGACAAAATAGCTGAAAACTGCAGTCCTTCTCAAATGTTTTCTCCTAATAGAGTAGACCTTTGGGATTATTATAGGTTCAAGTGAAGACTGGTACATTATTAGATTTACTTTTTAGAACTGAAGAAACTATTAAAATACTATGGTTCTGTAAGCCACTCTTTTATTCCTCCCAGCCTCACCAATAGCCCGTTAGGACCTCAGTTTGGGAACCAGGTCTTAGATGGAAAGGGAAGATTTTCAAGGTAAGAGAAACACCTAGCTTCTGACTGAGCTACAGGTATCATGGAAAATCTCTTAAACTAGCTAATTCTATAGTTGTCTTTCAGTAGTGGGAAGGATTAACCCTGGGAAGAAGATCTTGCTGATGCCACTATGAATAGTAGTAGTACAGAAAGAATGGGATGTCAGTGCGGGAAGATTAAAGATTCTGCATTGCATGGAAATGCAGGGTACTATTCCAAGTTAAACTATAATTTATATTCCTCTCCAGAATGCCTAGCTCTTTTCCAGGGTCTGATTTCTGCTGTCTGTTAATTCTTGATAATTTTTTACCTTCTTGACAAGAAGTAGAATAGATATCAAACTCCTATGTATTATGCATCTCAGCATTTTTAAATTCAAATCCAGATACTGTGTTCTGATTTTCCACTTTTGCTGTATAATTGGGTCATCAGGTTTTCCATTAAAATGCTTAACAGAACATTACAATTAAATTCCAAATCTATTACCTTTTGCTTGAGCATGTTTATAATGTTCTTCTTTAGTATCTTGGATGAAAACATTTTTTAAATAAAAGATTAATTAAAAGAATAAGATACAGTTTCTATAGTAATTCAGTAAAATAATTTTTAAAAGCCATGAACACCATAAAATGAATTAAATTCATCCTGCTACATTTTGAGAAACATATATTAATCCAAAATGACTATATTTTTACCATACTTTGAAATTGGTACCCATACATTATTCTCAGAGTATTCAAGTTTCTTAATCTAGTTTGGAGTTGACTGATCATTATGATTAATCAGCGGTTTGCTAATTTAAATTTAAAAACTGGTTAGACTGCCATTGCAGGATTTACATTATGACTAGCAGATATTTTTGTTACCTTACAGAGATGATATGTTAGCTGCTGTTGGAAATGGAGGCTGTTAAAAGCTATTATTCTTAGAAAGAAGGAATGCTTAATTAAACAGCTTTGAAATACATTGACAAAGTCTGTCTGTCCTTTCCCACGAGAGGAATGTGTGGACACCTTGGTAGAATTCTACTCCAGTCCCCACTGAGCGCCCTGGAGCTGTCCTTAGAGAGGTGCTGGAAAGGGCAGAAGCAGATGGCCTGGTATGCAATCATTTCAGCCTGGAATATAGCATAATAATCAGCCCTCGTAAAGACGTCGTTAAAGCTGAACTGATTTGGAGACTGTGAAACAACTTGTGGAAAACCAAATTTCCATCAGTGTGGATTCCCATCTGAAAAAACAGAGGGTTTACCAGGTGACAACTTTAAACAACAAATAATAGTAGATTACACACACCACTCAAAAAACTTCAAGATAAAGTCAAAAATCATCCAGGTCAGAAAAGGCAGGTAACCATTGTATGAGTCTCTGATGACTTTAGAAAAGCATGCACGTCACATAATCATTTCTATGAGTTTCAGCTGCTGTATTCTTGCCTATATGAATATTGCATAAGGAGAGATGTATGTACATGCCAATATGTATACACATATATATGTATACTGTATGCATCTATGTCCAGGCATATGTGCACAAATAGGTGGGGGAGAGAGGAGAGTTGTAACAAAAAAACACAGAAAGGCTCTTCGCTTTGAGTTGTTTGTTCTTGGTAGAATAATCATAGAAATAAATGAGAGGTCCATAGTTTTAGCAAGATATAAAAATTGATTTTCAAATTTGTGGTAAAGAGCTGGGGTAATATTTTACAATCAAATTAAAAGACAGACACTTCATAGGCCCCAGAAGATTCCAAGGGAAGATGGACATTCATAGGCATTGCCTTAAAATATGGATATAAGAACACCCCAGAAAAAGTTAGAAGCACCAAGCAGGACCCTTTTTGCCTGTAGGTTTTTCACATTATGTATGCAGTTATTGTTTTGTGTTATATGCTATCTGAAATTCTACAAAAACCTTTTGCTGAAAAACAAACCACTGTTTTTGTGCTTAAAACCAGAATTACAACATATGATGTAACGAATTATTCATTTTATTTGACTTAAAGTAATCATTTTCCTCCCTATATTAAGCCCCTGTGAATAGTGTCCTATACAGCCATAGTTTTGAAGAACTTAATAATGGGGGAAAAAACACCTGCCATTATCTGACAGTGAATTAGGCTCATTGTCACTTAGAAAAAAAATACTTTGGAAATTTAATCCCTGATGTTCTTGGTACCCTAGTTTCAAAGAGCATCTATGAAGTACACAAAATGGATTGACCTTGAAAACAGGAAATAAAGATGGGTGAATTTTAGGCAGTGGCATTGAATCCCTCTTACTGTTGCAAGCCTGGCCGTAATTAGAAAGCGGTTCTGGCTCTTATAAACATTCAGTCAGAGAATTCTGATAAGCTTTCTTAATTTACTCAGATCAAACCTTTTTAAAAAACTGCAAACCTCAGGACAATGCTCTTGTGAAAATGCATGTTGCTCAGTGCAGCGTTCTTGCCAACTTACATGCTAATTTACTTTTTCATTAACATGTGAAGGAAGAAGATAAAATAAAAAAGATTAGTCAAACCAGAGAGTTTGTTGAAGGAGACTGACTTTAATCACTCAAAGTTATCAGGACCAATGTCAGAACTATAGAGAGCAGTTCTAGTCAGAATCAGAGCCAGAGTCATCAAAAGACATTTTCTGGACTTCAGAAACTGAAGCTATGCAGCAAAAATTGAGCTCATCACACTTAAAATGTGATCCTTTTACAATATCTACTACCTGATGTCAAATCAAAATATAGGCTTAATTTATCCTGTTAATGAATAACTTCATTACAGCAGCATAATGCCATCACATAAACAAATGAGCTACATTTTTAAAAATACAGTTTAAGAGGTTGTAGTATATATCAATGGCAATAGAACCCTGAGTCTTCTCAAAGGATGCTCTTAACGGATGACATGTCCAAGCACAACCATCAAAATAGCAGCAATAGAAAATAGAGGTGTGACAGCAAAGAGTGATTCCATTAAATTCCTATCTTATTTGTGACAAAACCATATCTTAACTTTCTCTTACTCCTCTCCACAATTTGTTACTTTACTGTAACACTCATGAGGAGAAGGTTGACAATTCATTCCTGCATTCAGTATTTGCAACCGTGCACTGCAGTGTCCACTCCACAAAACTACAATAGCATTTTCAAATCAAACTCTCCTTAGGCAGTAGCATTAACTATGTATTTTGTTTGCTGCCTTTTATCTTAGATTCCCACTCTTTCGTGCTCTGCAGCAGTCTGTGGAAGCACTGGTTCAGCCATCATCTTTATTATGTACTTTTATTTGTTAATCACATTCATGATGTGTTTGAGCTACATTTCAATCAAAATTGTGAACTTGTCCAGAAGATGCAGCAGTCATGTCATTTTGTATCAGCAGCTTCTCTTTTATTCCAATACCTCTCTGACCTTCAGCAATAGTGTCATGTGCTTCTATAATGGTTCTCATTGCCTCCTTTCTCAAGCACCACAGCTCCCTAGAGACTATCTGCATGGAAAGATAACTTTAGGAGCCTCTAGGGGTCTGCTTTCTGTTTGCTCCCGTACTGGCTAAAATCCAGTAAAAATCCCATTTGTTCAAATCCATATTTTTTCTCTTTCTTTTATTTTTATTTTTTTTTTCATTTAAGAGCACAGAGCAACACAGCCTCTGCTTTAAGTTTCTCAGCAAAGCTAGTGCCTAATTACTGCCTGCTGAGTAGCACAGTTAAACACAATCAGTCAGAAAGCCTTAAAGATACAATATCCTTTTTCATGAACTGTCTGCTTGTCAATTTGAAGTCGCCCTCCTGCTTTAAATCAACCAACCACAGAGCTGTTGTGAACAGCAACTGATTTTCCATGCAGTGCTGCAAAACAAAATCACACCGTATCCTATTTTTAATGGCCACAGTTTTTCAACCGCATAACAAGAGGTAGCTGGCACTGCTGAGCTGAACCATATCAAAAATGGGTTCAAGTAGAAATAGCACAGAATCCTTGAAGAATACAAGTACAGACCCAATTACATGTGCATTGTGATGCTCAAAGCCAATTACAGGCAAATAACAGTGAAGCATTGATTCCACCTTCATAGCTGCATTGTCGACATTGGTTGTTTTTATTTTTTGTATCTACAGGACACAAAGAAATTATTTTTAAGGCTCAAATCCTAAACATTATTTTATTAATCCACTGTATATTTATGTACATAGGCTTTTAAAAACACCAGCCTTTATCAAATTCACATCAGTGTGGGCAAAGTGCTATAACTTTGTGTTTCTGTAGGTATTTTTCTATTTGAACTTCAGACATACAGGTATTAGGAAAACATGTGTGGACACAGCACATAAGCTTTTGAAGACTTGGCAGAGTGGGCATTTTCTAACATGCTTGGGACATTGGATAGTTACCCATGCTTGCTGACCTGTTCTCATCCATGCAGTTAAGCTATAAACCTCTTGGTAACTGGAATTTTTTTTATTAACTTGGTAACAATTTAAAACACAGTCAGTGAAGAAAGTACAAAGTCTACCTAGATTGACAAACAACATGCAAAATCACATTTCCACTACAATTTCCAAGCTTAAGTCAATATCCTCAGTATTGCTGTTATTTTCAGGTACACTCTTGGTTTTTACTCCGTTTTAGTGATATTGTGTCCCAATAAAATGTCATAAGCATAAAGACATTTTTACACCTTTTGGTATTGGTCATCCTAATTTAAATGATCTGACTTACAAACTTTTTTGTCTTTGTGAAATATATTTCTGTAACCATTTACTGTCACAACACTGCCACAAGGCAGAGTAAAGAGATTGCCCCATATAATGGCAACATTTAGAACATTATCTCCACATCTGTAGTAGTGAGTAGACAGAGATAGGAGGAAATGGAAAGGGGAAGTGTGGAATGGACATTCCACCATCAGATTGGACGGAATAAAATCTGTACCAGTGGTTCCAGCAGGAGCTACTGGAATTCTTCTCTTGTACTTTACGTTATTTGTTCATAACTTCACAAAATCTGATTTTCTTCTAAGAAGAATCATGTCCTTCAATTTATTAAATGTATAATGCCAGATTTAAAGACAGTAAGTATTTTTCTCTTTAAAATACTGTTTTTTATTCTAATATACTGCAATCTCAAATTGATTTTCTTTCTCAGTCTCAATCAATCTCAAAAAGAAAATCTCAAAATACTCAGCCTTGCTTACACATTAATATAATTTTTTTGTTGGATACTCCATTTGTTCAAAACTTATTACATATTTAATATAACAACAAAGACACACATAAAAATGTAATCCCCCCCATATTTGCAATAATTTGTACTAGCAATAATGCATTGATTATGGATTACAATTAAACTAGCATTAACAGAAGATCTACTGATAGGAGATACAAACTCCTGTGAAATTAGGAGGAAGGGTTTCACAAAAAAGCACATAATTTTGGTGTACATTAAAATATGTACATTAATTAATTATCAAAACTAAACCTTAGAAGGACAAATATCCACAGAAGATCTTGACTGAAATATTTCTGATCTATCACTAAATCTAGCTAAAAAGTAAGAGCTATGGAGATTATTGCTGTATAATCAGTTGGAAAAGTTAATAGCAATGTGCAAGCATGGAACTAATATTAAAATGTAGATACAGAAACCTACTATTTTAGAGGAAAAGCTAAGAAAGCCAATGAGATTCCTTATACACTCACAGAAACACACTTTTAACAGCAGTCTAATAAAGAGCAGCAGTAAAGAGATTTGTATAAAGGACTCACAATAATCTGATTTTATTGTTCTGAAATAAAATATCTTTGATAGAAATATCTATTACTTTTAGAAAACATTTCAAAGGACTGAAGGTAATGTTAATATTACACATCCTTCTGAGCAAGAATATATTCCATATTTGTTTAAATTTCCCTCCCCAAAATTTCTAACTTTGCAGAAGCTATAAAGGATGAAAGGAAAAAACAAGTAACCATCATGAGTAAGTTTCCTAAAATTTTCCTAGGGTGGTTTTGGATGTTCACAGGCCTACAATAGAGGAATGCAGCACAGCCAGAAGGCACTTCCTACTACACTGAGCCAACAAAGGCATCAGGCAGAATAAAGGGATAAAATGCATTGACCAACCTGTCTCTCACTATGCAATTAGTCTATATCACAGATTCATAGAATGGTTTGGTTCAGAAGGAATCTTTAAAAACCATTCAGTCCAACCCCCACGCAATGAGCAGCGACATCTTTAACTAAATTAAGTTGCTCAGAAGCTCATCCAACCTGAGCTTGAATGTTTCCATGGATGGGGCAATATGATTTCAGGTGGTGTATTTAGAGACTAAGGCAATTATGGGAGAAGAGAATAGTTCAATAATTTCGACCATCTGTTGTTTTCTGCGTACGATACCACTTTGGAGATCCTCTACTTCTTTGGCTACTTTGGATAATCATGGGGTCCACACTAAAAGTTGAGAACAGTTCTCTAGTCATAAGTCTAAAGGGCCAATTTAACTACCAGGAAGAGCTCTCGACGTGTTTTTTCAGATTTCTTCAAACCACAGTTGTGGCAATGAATAAAGTCACTGTACTCCAATTCTGTAGAAGAACTGTCCTGAATTATCCGTTTAAAAGTTACTTAAGGATTCCAGTAGCCTAAATGAGCATGACAGCTTGATAGAACAATCATTCATTCTCTTAATTGCAACCTGTGTTCCTAAAACAAAGCAATGGAAACATAGTCATTTCAATTTATATGAAAACTCAAGATCTTGCATTATTTTACTGTCACTTGGGAAAAAAGGAAAGGCTGGCACAAATGTAAAAATTTGCAAAATACCAGATTTAACATGGTAAAATAATTATCAGATTTACTTTTGAAGCCACTCTATACTCTTTATTAAGGATTAGGGATGCAATTCAGGGCAATGAAACTCTCTTACATTTCTTGAATTCTAGCTTAAAGCAAAAACTGAAAGTGTCTTTCTATACTATAAGGGTATGCAGAGGAACCATGTGATACAAAGGTTTCAGCAGCACACAAAGTGATTTCTAATAAAATATTAGTGAAAGAATATGATAAAAGAAATAGAAACCACAGTGACTCCCTAAAAAACATATTTTAAAGTTTAGAGAGAAAAGATTACCAAGCTCTTTCCTTGCCAAAAATTTACTCTTCAGTCATGCAAGACACTGAGCAATTTTTTTCTTATCTGTAAAAGCACTTAAGCTGGAGCTTAACCTGAAGCATGTGAGAAATACTACAGAAATCAATAACAAATAACTGTTTAAGTGCCTGAAGGTAAGCAGTTATTAATGTGAATTGCTAAATAAAGCCATGGTTCTCAGATTTTTTGAAGAATAAACTTTCTTTGTTATAACTGAAGAAGTCTTTCTAAAGCACTGTCCTGCAGTTATAAAAATAATGGCTACAGATCAAAATAAATGAATACTTGTCTCTTGCTTGTCAGAGGGCCCTGTTCTCCCTTGGACGTGCTGTCTGGTGGGCCTGTGGACAGAGATTCTGAATCCTGTCATTAGGAAGGCCTTGTATGAGTCCTGAGGCCCTGAAATATGCCTGTGAAATCATTAACCTTCAATCATGTAATGATATGTCTGTAATAGGAACGATGAGTCAGGTTTACTTTTGAAATTAGTAAAGGCAATAAAAGTCTAATAGCTGAGTTCAAAGATTCAGAAGCATTATTTCTCCTAATCTTAATTTACAGCATCTTCTGGAAATGAGATTTGAAAGGTAGCTGCTCATTTCCTCACTCATGCTATGAGCATCCTGGAGCTTGATGGTTGTTTACATTGCATTTAGTCATCTACATACCATGTAGGAAAAATTATGTAATATGGTGCTAATAATTAGCAGGCAACAACTGCAGGCAAATTCCTGAATAAAAGGCTGTATTCATGGTATTAAGTAAATGAGGGGAGCTGTGACCTTTTTATAACTTACTGGGGAAATTTTAGCGTTCACAAACAGTTATAGCTATTAAGGAAATATTTCTCATAAAATCACGTTTTTCTTCTTATTGTGGGTGTTAGTGCTACTATTTAGTTTCATATAGAACAGCATATCGCTAAGCACATCAAAGAGGACAACACATATTCAGATGAATATGATTAGTGCCATTATCTTAACGACCTGCTTACAAGATTCATAGAATTAAAATCAAAGGAATAATAAAAAAGTCAGCAATTGTGTGTAAGGGGTTGGTTTCATTTTTTGCATTAATAAATGGGATTTTTGCTTGAAAACATTGAGAAACTAATTAATATATCTACAGATAAATATTTATTTTATTTTGAGATTATAAAATTGGAACTTCCTAAAAATCAAATTATTCTATTTTCTGCAGTTGGGCCATTCTTACTAGAAATTACTTCATTTCATTTAAACTTAAAGACCAAATATGGTAATATCATGGGCTTCTTTTTTTGAACAAAAAGTTTACTTATGTAGGTAAAAAACATGTGGCTTGTCATCCTGGGCCAGAATAAGTTCCACCTGTTGCAGTATATGATTTGGAAATACTTAGTGCTCCAGAGGGAGTTTTAAAAATCCTGCAGCAGGCTCATAAACGTTATCTGCCTCATACCCTAAGTCTCTTCCTAATTAATAACAGAACCAAGACTGCTTTTATCTCAAAGTGTAAAGTTTAACACTCATTATATCACATGCTTATAGCTAATTAGGCTATAAGCAGACTGGACTGCTCTACTTACAAAGTTTGATTCCTTTCTTAATTTTGGTGAATTCTTTGTAACATCTAATGGTTTCACAGTATTCATATGGTGAAAAAATATTGTAACTTTAATTTTAACCTTATTGAATGTTCTCTTGTGTATTAAAATGGAGGCAATGAATTCACATTGTACCTCTTCTATGTTTTGTATTTTATTCACTGCATGTGTTGCAGGCTTAAAAATCCATCTGTCAACATCTTTGTTACATCAAAGCCACAGGAAATTCTAGGTCTGAAACTGCAACCTTTTTTTCTGTGGCATTAATTGTTATGAATGGATATGATATCTTGAATATTTAGCAGTATACTCCTTGTACATATTTCTCTTCATTCTGTTTTTATAGTTTTAAGAATGCTTTGTAATTCATTTCCACGGATAGAGTCAAGAGTTTCTTATGCAAGGAAACTTCCCATTGCTGTTGCCTTCAGTCCAAGAAACAAGAATACAGAAAAGCTATATAACAGAAGCAGAAAGAAAAATAAAGCCACCGGAGCATTAAACTGTGGACTGCATTTATGCAGATAATCAAAACTGATATGGAAGTTCCAAGGCTGAAGATAACTCATACCCAGTTTCATGCACTACTTAGTGGCTCAAATAAACAGGCCTCTTCAACTGCAATAATGTTGTCAGTTCAGAAACAATTAATAATATTGGCATCCTTTTTCTTGGTCACAACCTGACAGATTAACGTGGATATAAACCAGAAATGTTCACACGGTGGCTAAAGGATGTTCACAGCTGTGGTGAATCCTTGGTCTGCTATTACTGACTCAAAGGCTGCTTTATTTCTAGAGAATATCAGTTCCAGGGCAATAAACCCAGGCTTTCATGAGTTCAATATTCTTTAATGATTTTTTAAAATAATGATTTGAAATTGAAAATAAAAATGGATTGTATTGAATTAATACCATAGCTACAACAGGCTATTTTCTGTGGGCAGGAGCATTAGGAAAAAAAATGAAATCTGAACCCTTTGGATCACTTCAGATGATAATATATGTAGGTGAATAAATGCATTACTATACATGTGATTTCATACAAAAGGAATATAAAAAAATTCCACTGTAGAAAAATGTGATATTTTCTCTAAACATTTCAACTCAAAGAATGTTTTACAGGTTTTGCATATGAACCAAAACTGGAAAGCTCTTGCCAAAAGCTTTCTGGTCTTTTTACTGGAATTGCAGTTCCAAGCCTAGAATTCAGAGTGGCTACATGACACTGAATTTTTGATGTGCTGATTTCAGACTGGCCCTATTTTGAGAAGGATGTCTTTTGTGCAACTTTTGAGATAAAACATATGCAGATAAGCCCTTTTGGAAGATGTATTCAGTGGTGGAGTGATCAGTCAACATTCATTTTGTGGCTGGTTACGGTACTAATTTCTGCATTAAGACCAAATTCTTGTTTAAATTCAGTGTTTCAGGCAGCATTCATACACTGACTCACTGAATGTTAAATGAAAGGCTAATTTGAAAGCAAATGATAAATCTTCATAAATTTGCTCTCATTCTGCATTCTCATCCTACATTTCCTACCAAATCCTTCCTGGGGTTTTATGGTTTTCTGTTTGTGTAAAAACATTTCTATACAGAATGTTGCAATTTTCTGTTGAATGGAGAAGGTCTTTAGGTCTTCATTTTGGTGATAGTGGTAGCCATCCCCTCCATGTATCACTAAATGAGAATACGACTTTGGATTGAGAATGTCACAGAAAACTAAAATAATTAACTTTCAGTATAAATCCTAACATACATTACCAGTTTGTAATTCCAGCTATTTTGGTGGAGTAAAATCATCTTTCTTTTACTTCCTGAGGCTTAATATCCCCAAAACAACTGCTTAAACCTCTGTCTGAAGGAAGATGTGCACAGCTCCATTTATGAATCATCTTTATTATCTCTGCTTAATGGGTTTGAGGGTGCCTTGGATTCTCTTATATTGCTTTAAATCCCGTCCATTCTCTTTTTAGACTCAGCAGTGATAAACAGCTAGAGGCAATAATTGGATATTCAGTCCTTTCATACGCCCTTCCTAACCTTCACATTCCATGGACAGTCTGCATGCACTGCAAATTGCAGCCAAGTGGATGCAGTGAAACTAACAGGCAGGAGACATGTAACTTCCCCAGCACCACTCTGACAAACAAGGGCTGTTCCTTCTCTCAGTAGAGAGAAGTCTCATGCAGTCTCTTTTATTTACTATTCTTTGTTCTGTTAAAGGTCATTTCTTTTTACACATGATTTGTTATTCCCGTCTGCATCGAGTGTGTTTCCTTTGGAAATGACCTATTTATAATCATAATAATGCATTCCACTTAGATATTATTGTCCAATAACGGGATGCTTTGGGCTTTAACAGCATTGCTTCTTTCACTTCCCGACCAACAACTATTGAGGCGTGCCGTTATATTAAACTATAACATATATTCCTCTTTAATACCCTGTTGTTTGACCAGCTTTAGATAAACTGCATGCATTACCTGATTGCTTATATATTCAAGGATAATCTCATGAAGTCTATGCTGTCTCAGAGTGGAGTGCAGTATCTGCCAGGAAATATAAACCGTGGAAATTATTGACTTGATAACATCCTGATTCCCAGACATTGTGATTTTAAATATTTAGATTTTCTTCTAAACAGTAACAATGTGATTTGAAAAGAATCCTGGGAATTTCAGCAACTGAAAAGGTGTCAGGGAAATTTGTCTTCAAAATTTTTACTGAAGAGGTGGGAAAGTGTTATGGATGCAAAAAATCTCTCTAGTGAGAGAACATGCTAGTCTGGTATCTCAAATACTGACTATTATATGAGGTATTTGGGTAAGATAGAATATTGTGGTAGTTTCATTTTCTGTTTCTTTCCTAAACCACTTTTCTTATTTTAATATTTTCGAACAGGGGTAGAAATGAAGCCATTGCTCTTGGCAGAGAAAAGAGGAAAAGAGAAGTTATTTCCAGGACTCTGAAGTGGCACTGAGAGATACTAAAACTTCTCGGATGTTTTTTCAGAACGCAAGAGTACCAAGATCGGTCACTTGGAATGAGCTGTCATTCTGTTTGTACCATCAGTTCAGAACAAACATGTAAAAAACCCCACAGGTAAATATTTCCCCCTTTTCATCTATTTTTGAAGAGGAATCAACACATTAGACAAGATTTTTATTTGTGTCTTATTGAGCTAACTGTTATAAATTTCCAAAAGAAACAGTATTCAAACTACAAAGAAATTTCTTTGTTCATCATCTTATTGGCATATTTCTCACTAGATTTATTTCTATCATTATTGAAATTCTTTTACGTACTGCAGACTCTTTTTATATCTAGTTGCTTATGTATAAGCAGCTAAAAAAACCCAAACAAACAAGCAAACAAACAAAAATAAAAGGGCTTTTGAGATGGAAATATTTTAGGAAGAGCCCACAGGAAGAAAAGAACCATTAAGATATATTTTACAAAAGAATCATTTGGAATCTAACAAGGATACTTGAGAAAAAAAAAATAATAAATGCAAAATGTTTTTAAATAGTGAAGGACCTGGACCCTTCAAACTCATTTTAAGTGTTCTCTGTCCATTCTTCATGTGCACAAACAGATTGTGTACTACTAATTTCAGACTACTCTATTCTTCTACCTCTTAAGGGTGAATAGGCTACTAAAGCAGAAAGGAATTTAGTTTATAAAGTGTCAAGTATTTCCCTCTCCTTGAACACAAAATCCTCAAACAAGATCTTTGAGGCAAGCATAAAGCTCTCTATTCATGCATCTTGTACAACTTGTTGGCTCATGATAAAATATTTTCTGAAAATTTCCCCAATTTTAAATGTGCCTATAAACACTTTTATGCTATGATGGCTTTCTTTAGAGTTGGGATATCCTCTGCTTTAATAAATACATAGTTATGAGTGTTGGGCTTGTTATCATCTCAATTCCCAACAGCTAAAACCTTCACTGTCTCAACTGTTACTTGCTTTTCATAAAAAAATATAATCTACTCTATTCCCAGTTTTTGTGCATGTTCTCTTATACATATTTCAAAGGCTGGTCTCTTTTGGTAAGATATAGAACCTCTGTTTTGCAAATTCTGCTTCCAATTTTTATTTCCTTTACATATTTGGCCATTTGGCCTTATACTTCTCTTGTACGGCCTAGAAGAATGAGAATTGTTTATATTCTTGCTTTTTGATCTCCCCATAGTGAGGCTGTAGAAAGACCTCGACCTAGAACCACACTCCTTCTCTACACCCTAGAAGTTTTCACAAATGAAGAATGAGAACAGATTTGTCATTTTTATATTGAGCCTCTTTATATTCCTCTTCCTGTCTCCTCTGGAGTATGTTGTAAAATCATTTGCTTCCATTTTGGGACCGGGAAAAAGACTTTCCTAGTTTGAGCTACAATCAAAACCTGCATCTTTCTGAATTTCTGAGGAACACATTACCTTAACACTTGCCTTTCTCCAAGCTGTCTCCTGGCTCTTGGACTATTCAGCATCCTTCTCTCCTTTACATTCATCTGCTTGTGAGGTGCAAAATCTGTAGTCAGAAGTCCCCACTTTCAATCTCTTTGTGTTCCTCTCTCAGCTATTATCCACCCTATTTAGAGAAGGCAATCTTTTTAGAATTTGAAAATCTATGACTGAGGCCTGTTTTGAAAAGAAAAGTAAAAAAAGTACTTATATTTCTCCAGAATGAGCTAACAAAATATTAATATAAAAACAGCAGTGGAACACCCGCTGCTTTTCAGAGGATATTTTTCACATCACCAAAAGAAGAAGGAAAGAAGTTCATTCCCAAAGGAAATTGATGCTTAGTGGTGTCGGGAAGAAAAGAAAGTATTTGAAAACATTAATGGCATTATTATTTCAATTTTTTAAATTTTTTTTTAGTTGAGGTTTCTGAACACTAATGACTTATTAGTCTGGCTATGTCCCTTACAATGAGTTATAAGTAAACCTCTAGAAGTTTCACACCAGAAGTTAGAAGTCTCCTAGTGCATGTTTCAGAGAAAATTACAGCCCATGATATATTTATAGCTTTTTATGGGACATTGGGATAAAAATCATGAGCAAAAAGGAAATGAAGGATGAAAGAAATATTTTGCTATCACTAGGACATAATTACCGTGTATGAGGAAGCAAGACACATTGTCCCACATGATTTTCCTAAATACCGAGGAGCTCACAGAAACACTCTGCTTTTCTCTACACTTGTGATAAAATATTTTGCATTTTCAAAGTCAGAAACAAAGAAATATGTTTATAAAATTACTAAAGTGTGCGAAGGAAAATTTTTTTGGTCTCTGTAAGTCTTGAGCAGCATGACGAGAAATCAATAAAAAGTATATCTAATGCAAAACCAAGCTAAAAATGTTACCACTTCCTACAAATCTTGTTACAACTATTATTGTGCTTTGGATTAGGAAATATACAGATCAGTTATCTGATTTTCCTCCAGAATGCGTTGATTTCTCTTAAAGATGTCTTCTAAAAGATGCAAAAAGCTTTCCAGCCAGTCACGCTTCAAAAACTCTTATTAAAAGCTGTGATTTCAATTGTACTGTTAGTCAGCCTTGTCTTCCAGAAAAGGAGCAAATGCTAAACAAGTCCACTTGCTTGCTTACTTACTTGAAGGGAAAAAGGGCTAAGGAGTAGTAAAATTATGCTTGTCCCTAACTAAGGAGAAGAAAGCTAACAGCTACTTGGTCACAAATTGCTGGATCCATTTATTTGCCTGATAATGGTCTTTATAATCTGTTTTGGCTCTAGAATGAAGGACAAAAAAAAATTCCCAGATAATAAGGATTTCTTTGTGACAAAAAATTCATACTTGTGACAAAAAATTCATACATACTTCTTTCATTTTATTGGTGTTTGTCTTGTTTCCATTCCCTTTATCTTCTGGCTTACCTTGTCTGGAAAAAGTCAGCAACTTCGAAAAAAAATACCTAGGTACAGCTGCACTTCCCAAGAAAGTGAAGCACCAGCCTAGGACATGTTATGATAAGAATCCTTTACCTTGTGCTTCCTAGACAGCAGGAATTGTATGAAGCTAATTTTTACTCCTTTCCTCACTACCTTCCAGTGTTATTGATATTTCAAGCACTTAGTAATAAAAGCAGCATTCTAATCATTGTTCTACCTAATAGCTGAAAAAAAAGTTCCCATACTGGCTGTCAGTCCAGAGGGCATTTCTTTTGCTCTCTGAGGCAAGGAGGTCCTACTGATTCCACTGATAATGTAGGAAGGAATTTCTTGTAGAACAATTTGGAATACCCATTTGTTTTGCAAGGAAAAACAACTTGATGATCTCAAAGGTCTTTTCCAAGGTAGTTTATTCTGTAGTTATTCTGTGAAAACTTTTCTACTTCTATCCCTCCTAAAAGTTTTTAAGCATACTACATGTAGAATTATATAGTTGTTGCTCTGTGCAGGTACAAGACACAGTTCTACATCTTAGGTATGATTAGACACAAATGATGATGATGATGACTTCATGCTCAACCTTCGTCACAGGTCTTAGCCAAATTACTTCCAGTTATGAAAGTGCACTCAAAGTCAATGGGAATGCTTCAAAAAATCAAGAAAGTGAGGAAAACATACTTGTACTGCCAAAAAAATTTGTAGGACTGCAGAAAAAAAACAGAGCTGTAAACCTAAATCTTTTGTGGGCTTTTGGCACGTTCATTATTTAACAGGGCTTTGAAACAAATGCTTCTATTGCTGTTTAAACAATGAAATAGTTTTGAAACTTTTTCAGCTTCCTTATACAATCTGGGCTTCTCAGCTGCTTGTCTGAGGCCCATAAGCTATTTTAAGAGCCTAATTCACTAGAGTGTTCTATGTGTTAGCAGAATGATGCATATTACATTTGGAATTAATTCTGAGCTGGCAAAATAGTAAGAAAAAGTCTCTCGTCAAAAAGATAATAATTTTAAGATCTTAAAGAAGGACATAAGGCTCCTTTGCAAGATTTTTAACTCTGAACTAAAAATACTGTTACACTTTTGTCCTATTTTTACCCTCAAATGACACTGAAAGATTTTTATTAATAAAAAGTAAGAGATTACACAGACATAATATCACAGAGCTGTTATTTAAGAATTAACCATTTATTAAACAATACATTCCCTTTCAATGCTACATATGTACGTAATTAATTTATACAGGGATTTACCTGAAAAGAATAGTCTTTGAAGATAAGTATTTTTTAATTGATGGCACTTTTAAAGGGATGCAATATTTTAAATTAAATTACATTAAATGCTTTTGTGCTTACTCTGCATTAAACCCTATTTTATTTATTGTCATCTTCCCAGCATGGTCTCATCATGGTTGAAGAGGGCTGCTAATGCTATTTATATTATGCTGCACTGTCCTCTAATTGACCTTGTTTGTGCAACGGAATGGCTGCTTTTCTCAAGCTGCCAGCTCTTTATTGCTGCATTTTGACCATGCACTAGTGGCTCTTTGTGCTGCTTTTGAGTTCAAGAATCAATACTGCATTCCCCACAGCCAATAAAGGAAGCTGACAGCATGAATTAACTGAGTGTAGCCAGTTGCATGGAGAGCCATTGTCTTTAAGGAAAGTCCGGACGATTGCAAGCCTCCATTGCTTAGTGGAGATTTTAATGCAAAGCGCGAGGTTGCTGTAATTTAATTTTGGCCTGCTGCTCTGACACACTCCCCTTTTCTATTGCTTCATGGAGTCCAAGCTATTAATGGCTGCAGACCAAAACACATAGGGAGACAAAGGCAAATAGTCACAGTCACACAGCAACAGCAGTTACTTCTGATTTAACAGCAATTTTTCATTTGCATTTAGTGGGATTGACAGAAACTCTTTTTTTTTCCTTCTCAGACTTTTCCCTGTTGAATTCATACATGTTAAATAGGCCAAATAAAAGCAAAACATTCAAGCAACAGAACCACAATGTGGTGGCATGTCTTGAACTGACACCTAAAGGAAGTTTGCACATGGGGCAAAACTGGAAATGTATGCAATGCCCAGGGCTCTCTCCCCTCTAGTCTTACTGAATCATCTAGTAAGGGATGCTACTTAGCCACAGCTGCTGCAAAGTATTGCAAAGAAGTATGCACAACAAAGGCATGGTAAGGAAATGTAAAGTTAACAGTAGGAGTTCTGCTGCTAAGAGCAGAAATGAAATCACTTTTTATTTTAAAAAGAGTAATGGCTTTTATTCAAGATGCTTTGATATTGAAAACTGTAGTTCCTTATGACAGATAGTATTGTTGATTCAAATGGATTCAAGCTCAGTTATTCAAAAGGACATGTGTTATGTACAAACCATTTAACTCAAGCTTTTAACTTGTTTTCTCTGTTGACAGTAGTATGAGAGATTGTCTGAGAGGTAATCTTTTTAAAGCAATGCCTGAAAAGTTTTATCCACTTACAACTTCTATAAAAAAAAATCCAAATCTCTTGATTCCTACTGCCTGTTTACCTGCCATATAAATGTCTCAGGAATTTTCCTGAAATAAAAAGTTGAGGCTAAGCTTAATTTAAAGGGTATTTCTTCTAGACCGTGGGTCATGGAAAAAACACAATGCTTTTATCTCTTCTGCCATTGGCCATCTTGGCCATCAAGGAGTTAATCACCTTTTTCCTCTACAGCCAGTGTACAGTAAGGAAACATTTCAGGAGGATGAACCGCCCCACCCCAAAGTAGCAGTTAGAGACAGCTGATGGACTATAATCAGGAGATATCTATTAGCTAAGTTAACTTTTAGGATGGCAAAATGCAGTGAGTTAAACCCCAGACTAGCTTTTTTAAAATTATGCAGTGTGATAAAGGGAGTGAATAAAATAATAGTCAAGAGCTTGACTAGGTATTTCTTTATTCTTACTGACACTGCTTCAAAGATGTGTGAACACAACTACGCACAAATAATGGAGGGGTGCATAAGAGGTGTTGGGGCTTACAAAAGGCATATTTCCTGCCAAAATGCCAAACCCCAGGGGACTTATTCCATCAGTAAAGCCAAGAGATTGGAACTTAAAACTACCTTGAAAAGAAAAAAGTTATTCTCTTCATCCTGGAGATGGGAGCTAAGAGTTGATCTTACATTTTAGGAGATACTCATGAATGCTCAGGGTAACTTTCCCTGAACCCTTCATATTTAGGGGTCTTTTACTAACTACTCTTAAATTGTTCCATGACCTTCTCATCTTGCAGTCATATGCCACAGCTCTTCCTCTCTGAAAACACACATAAATTTACCTTTCAAGAGATCCTTCTTGATAGACCATATTTTGCACATATTCACAGAGCAAGGCATAAATCATCCTAAAATTTTTTCCTAATGTGGAAAGTTTAAAAATTACCAACTCTGAACTCAATTTTTCCACAGTATAAACATCTTATATAACCTATAATAGAGATGAAAAACTAACCAA